>BEXV01000668.1:175030-194063 GCA_003118195.1 Hemicentrotus pulcherrimus
GCCAAAAGACACTTCTAAAATAAGCTGCAACGATTTTAGTGACATTTGGTTCTACTCAAGCAGGAGCAAACTTTGAAGAAGAAACAAATCAAATTATAAACTGGTGACTGGGCTATATTCACGTACCATCACAACAAAATATTGGCGCCTGTACATTTCCGCCATCGCTACCAATACGGTGTACGGCCACCTTCCTACACGGATCGTGTACTGTACATACGTATTTTTTTCTTTCCTCCTATCATGAAAATAATTGTGACGATATGGTTTTTTTTTAATTTATAGATTTATAGTTAATAACTTCTCAGAACTAATTATCAAGAAAAATATTATAATTGGGTAAGAAATTATTCCAATGCCGGTATAATTGGGCAAATAATATATATATTATATATATATATATATATATATTATATAAAGCATAATGATATCATGCTGTCAAAGAACTTAAAAAAAAAAAGATGTTCCTTGGTTAAAATTCAGTTTGTTTGTCTCCTTAATTTGTCTTTATTTATCTTTGAATTTATTTGTTTTTGTATGAATTATTTTTAGCAAATCATTTGCAGAAAATGTGCAATATAATTTCAATAGAAATGTACGAAAGAAGCGGTAGCAGAATGACTCCATATAGTACCATACTTTAAAATTTAAACAAGAAACAATTTTTAAAGTGTACACTTTTAATAACTCTATATCACAAAGTTGCCAGGCCTATTTAATTGTAATCTTCTATATTTGGCATGTTAATTGGGTCACATGTCACACTTGGGTCATTGCATAATGATGAGGTGATCATCGTAATTTACATCACAAAGGTGGAGGGATCAACGCTACCGAAAAGGCGAAAAAAGGGACTAGACCCATTTATACATTGTCTATACATTTCACAAAATAAGCGTGTAATGAACTGAAAAATGTTACTCAGAGAAAATGAGTGGTTTTGTTGGAGATTTAAATGAGAAGCAATCGAAAGCTTTGGATGAGGTAAGTGATCAGACGACAAATTGTCCATCTTTAGTCCCACATGGTATTATTTGTGTAGAGCCTATCAACCACTCTCAATCCCATCCCATTTGATTCCGAACACTCGTACGCTCGCCTAGACAAAGGCCTATCGCTCATTTCCTGCCCCCCCCCCCTAAAACAAAATTAGTCTCAGAATATGACCTCGTAAGAAGATCTACATGTATCAACAAAAATAAGGATTGCTGCCTTAACTTGCATAGCGTAGAATTCTAATCTTAATAGTCGGACCTACTGGTTAGTAGATCTACGTACCTTTTTTTCTTTTTCCCCCACTGCACTAGCACATATCATTCTTATGCGACCCTGTATTCTCTTTGATATTTTACTCTCTTTATTTGGTTGATTAATAGACCTACTCCTAGGTCTAGTTGATTATGAATGATTTATGTGAACACAAAACAAACAAACAAATATCCTGCAATTTTTGTGTCTTCATTAAAGCTACAATCTAGATTAGATGGAGTTGATCTTCCGGAACCAGCTGATGCTGACATTAATTCCTACCTCTTGAAATGGCTCAGGGGTAAGTCTTCGTAATCCCATTATTTAAAAACAAATACTTTCGTTCAATGATTTATGTTGCTAAATGTCAAAATGTACTTTTTTCTAATTCTATGTTGTTGTTTTTACATTGTTCTTCATTATTGAATTTTAGTCAGTTCATGCAAATGTGTTGTATTGGAGAAATTGCTGACAGAAGAAAGAAAGTGATTAATGTATTTTTGAGGCAAACATGCTGGAATATAGGTGTGGTGACAAATAACATTACCGGTATGTGGCAGTTAACAAGTACCCTATAATTGAGATGAGCTGCTTATGAGCAGGAGATCTATTTTGTGCATTCTAGAAATTATATTAAAAATGATGGTAAAAAAAGCTTTGTTTCTAAAGGTAAACAATTTCTTTTTGTGACTCATTTCTCTACAGCTCGACAATTTAATGTTGATAAAGCAGAACATATGTTAAGAAATGTAAGTACCATATGTTAGTAGCCTTTAAAAGTTGATATTTTGATATGAACGTATAAAACACACATATTAGGGAAAACATAATTTATCTGCGAGATTAATGCATGGAGCGAAAACTTATGAATACAAGTTTGTTGAATTAACAGATAGCGCATATATCATCTCTTTGTAAATACCATTCAGGAAGGTATATTGAAGCTGAGAATTGAAATTGAAATATAAGACAAATTACATGTGGCCATCCATCGATAATATCGTGCAAAAATTAATTCCATTTTTTTTTGGCATTGACCTTTTCAATTCGAATAAGTTGTACATAAGATTTTACTTCCAAATATACTTCAACCATTGCTATCTGTTTGGTGTTTTTCTACACCTAAGCAGGTTGTATATGATTATTTCTAATCACATGAGTCGTGATCTTTTTCTTCTTTTTCTTGTCAGTTGTCACCCAGTTAGGTTTAAAGCTGACAATTGTTCACATTGTTTCTTTCTCTTTACTTTCAGCATTTATCATTCAGGGAAAAGTGGAACGTGCAATCGCTGCTAGACAATTGGCATCCACCCGAGGTATACAACAAATCTTGTCTGCTATTTGTTTAAATTAGCTTTACTGTTAAACAAAGTTGATGACCTGCAAGCTCCAAACAGACAAAATGACAGGTCTAAACAAGAAAAAAGCACAAAATACAATTGTTTGAAATTTAAAATTGGAGATAATTAGAAAGGCAATCCATTGTAGCTTTGCCATCACAATTGTTTCACAAAAGATGACCTTTGTTTGAAACATTGAAAAAATTGTACAGTATTTGTTCAAATTTATAGCTAGATGTTACTAATCAAGGGTGAAAATAGTGGACCAAATATAAACATAGCTCCATAAAAGTTTCATGGTTAGGTTAATTATTTAGTTTCAGGATTAAAATATGGATTAGATAAAGTGTTTGGTCCAAAATTGAAATGAATAATTTGAATCGCTAAGATAAACTGATGGTTATAAGCCATTGTCCCAGAGCAAGATAACAATTGCTTAAAAATTGAGATTTAATGAGCTATAGGCGTTGTGGCGTGTGCCTGTTATCCAGTTAAAAAGTGGAAGTTACAAACTGATTCCGCCGAGGATGCAGGTTCGAAACTGAGTCGCGTCTTTCGGATGGTGACGTTTGAAGGTCGGTCCACAGACGTAAATAATCATATCTGATTGATAAACGCTTTAAAAAAAGTAATACACACACACACACACACACACGCTAGCTATACAATATAGAAAAGTATTTATTGGGGAATATAATTTTATCGTTTATTACTGTCATTACCATTGCACAGGTGCTGGACAAGTACATGGTCGGAGGCTTGTGTGGCTTTGACAAAGAAGGCTCACCTGTTTGGTACGAGCCGTTTGGTTACTTTGACCCGAGGGGTGTTGTGCTGTCGAGTACGGGAAATGACCTGAAGAAAATGAAGATCCAGATATGTGAAGAAATCCTTGCTCAGCTCAGGTCGCAGACAAAGAAGGTGAGAGATCATGAGTTTGCAAATCCCAAAAGGAGCAACAGATATCTTGCAAATGATACACAAACTCTAAAACCAGGGGGGTGTTTAACAAAGATCCTAAGTTATCTCTAAGTCAGATTTAACAATTATGGAAAGCCGTTAGCATCATTGAAAATATTTTGTAAAAATAATTTTAAAAGGCATTAAATGTTGAATCCAATCAATCTTTTTTTCTATTATCTTGGGAGATTTCATGCTCTTGATGTGGAATTTATGAAAAATCTAAAATACTTCAATTTTGCTTTTGAATGTATTTCATTATAAGGCTACAAATGGCTCTCCATAATATTTAAGTTCGACTTGGACTTAAATTCTACTTAAAATCTTTGTGAAACACCCCCCCTGAACTATTGCAATGTTGACATTTGTCAGCAATTTAGGTGGACAGAAACTTCCCAAATTCAATCAAATTCACTGTTGTGTCAGTTTGTAATTCAGTCTTTTTGCAGCATGAAAGTTCAGCTAATCTTGACTACTCATGAACTTTGCAAAACATTACAGGCACCTGTAAATTCTGGTTGCACAGTAAAGGCCTTTTCAGATACCGGTAAGCTGCAGTTAAACCACCGCAATTAACATAAAAATACACTTTTTTGGGGAGGGAGGTATAAATGGATGGAAATTAGTGACGCAACAAAGGTCGTACACATATTCACTGAACTCTGTGTCATAAGACACAGAATTGTGAAGCGAATTACACTTTACGTCGTAAACAAAATTAGCAGTTTTCCCCGCTTCATATCTGATCGAGACCTAACTGGCATTATATCAAGATTTCTCAAGGTATTAACAAAATTTGTGAGTTGCAGGCTGTGGAATGGTCATTTTCTTAGAATGAATTTCTTGATCTATAAACATTGCCTCTCAGATTCATGGTTTTCATCTATATAACATGCATGTAGATGTTCTGAATCATTTATTTAATTGTTGATCTGTTTCATATAGCAACATAATGTATACTTAGTTGTGATGCAGTAATTCTAATTGATTTTTTTAACGTGTTGATAAATACTCCTTCTATAGCTAGGGAAGAGGATAGACAGGATGGTGATTGTGTTTGACTTGGAGAAAGCGGGTCTCTCTCACGTCTGGAAGCCGTTCATTGATCGATACAACCTCATCCTCCAAATATTCGAAGCCCACTACCCAGAAATGCTCAAAAAGTGCTTTGTTATTAATGGTAAGTTATATTGCTACTATCAGAATTTATTGGTATTTTTATATATTGTGTGGAAAATTATAAGAATCTATTGCTGATATTACATTTTAGTTTTTTATTTTCTAGCTAACAAAAAGGAGCAAAGAGAGAGAGAGAGAGAGAGAGAGAGAGGGTAGTGCAAAAAGACAAGTATTATGGTTAAAATTGCAGGAGTAGGCATTTAATGTGAACTTAGTGTTGCTCATGGAGTATCTTGTATATCATTACATCAAATTCTCTAAAGATGTACCGGTACTATAAGTGCTGACACATATACAATGAATAGCTTTTTTTCTAAATAGGAAAGATGACAGGTTAGAAACTAATAAAAACCAGAAACTCACATCCATGAAAAGGTCATGAATTTTTGATGTGGAAACTTTTTGCAGTCAGTAATAAGTGACTCACTGTTGAATACTTGCAATTCACAAAGTTTCTTGCCACAAAAATGGTTGTATATTATAATTATACATGTATAATCTAATGAAGTTTCTGGTTTTACAAGCATATATTGAAGAAATGTTTTTATCTTTGTCTCTATTATTATGTGCATATACATCTAGCTCCAGCTTTCTTCACGATTGGTTTCAACTTGATCAAGAAATTCCTGAGTGAGGCTACCAAGAATAAAGTCGTTGTTCTTGGAGGTAAGATACATCAACAAACATTTATAGATGGGTCCAATTATAGTAGTGGTAGTGGTAGTGCTAATGAGAGTGGTAGTAGTAGTTATAGTAGGAGTAGGGATGATGGTGGTGGTTGCTATTCATAAGGACCGCTATTTATCATGTGTATCTTCCTATACTTGACGGACAGTTTTTCATAGAACGTAAAAGGGGTTACTATTCATAAAGTCACAAGGACCATTCTTCATAAGGGCCGCTATTCATAAACATGAAGAAGGGGCACTTTTTATAAGTTTAATGAGGGTTGCTATTCCTAATGCAAATAGCGACCCTCTTCTTCGCTTATGAGTGGTCCTTGTGAATAATGACCCTTATGGCCAATGACCCTTTTCTCAAATTATGAATAGCGGTCCTTATGAATTGTGGTCCTTATGAATTGCGGTCCTTATGAATAGTGGTACTTATGGTGAGCAGACCCCGGTGGTGGTCAAATGAATAGATTTTTAAAGAATATGAATTATGATCATGTGGCTGGTAATGTGGTCAGGGGTTGGTGAAGAGTTGCTGAAAAATAATTTCTTCTTTACCAGTTTGTGTTGAATTAATACATCTAATGGACCTAATGACTGAATAAACAGAGAAGAAATCAAATGTTAATTTCGTTGGGGTAAATATATAATAGTATTGTTCTAAGAATGTGAAAATAGAATTGATGAAAATATTTTTACTGCCTCCATAATTTACCCAGGAGAGGTAGACTTGCTTTGTACAGTATGCAAAACCACAGTTATCACAAAGAACTAAGATGATGACGTAAATACTTATAAGAGCATAGTATGCTTAATATAGTCATTAGTGTTATCATGTTTGTACACATCCTGAATGTAGTGTAACCGGTTTTTACTCTGACCTCTGGAAGGTTTATTAAAGCCTTGATTTCATTTGATTTTCTTCTGCATTCATATAAGCATACAGTTTTCGATAACAATAAAAATATAAAGTACAATAAGTATTTTTCTGTCAATGACACACAATGCAAAAAAATGCCTCTCCCCCCCCCCCCCNCCCCCCCCCCCAACCACCCTTGCAAAATGACATTATTTAAGCATGGTGCGTTTCACAACACAGAAAAGTGCATATTCTAAGCTAGGGAGCTGTTGTTGCATGCAGCTACGTTACTTGTCTTCAGTGCTCCCAACAACAAAATAATTGCATGTTCATACATTTAATGTGTACGAAGATTGAGATTGTGATTTTGGGATAGTATTGCTTTGATAACTACAGGTAAAAATGTAATTCTACATCAAATTCATTTTTTTTTTGGAGGCAGTTTTAGCAATTTTGCAGAGGCAAGTTGGCAACTTTACTCATGTAATATCAATTTGTAAGTAAAGATTGTTAGTGCTATTTGTAAATGTGATGTCAAATTTCTATGAGACAAGTGCCCCTTTAATATCACGAGAATCATTTGTTGAATGATTAATTGTCTGCATGCCATACTACTATCAAGTATTTGTTTAGCGATAGCTTGTTTGCAAAGCAATCAGAATAGACATGTTTCTTACTACGTCGTTTGCCTACATGTAGTGGATGTTTAAAAATACATGTACATGTAAGTGACCTATTTTACCCTGAATACTTGAAATAATTTTTGAAATGAATATACCTGTAGTTCGTATATGAATAAACTAAAAGCAGACGTTTAAATGGGATACCTGTAAATGGATATAAAGGGTTTTCTGTTCACCTAAATTTACAATTTTTTCTCTCCAGGGAATTACCAGGATGTATTAAAAGAAGCGATAGGTGAAGACTTGCCAGCTCATTTTGGTGGTACAGTGTGTGACCCAGATGGTGACCCTCGCTGCGTGTCAAAGGTGAGAGGTCATACAGCTTACAAATCTTTTCACCCCTTTATGACTAATAGCTGGAGAACACTTAATTTCAAACCCAGGGGAAATGTGTGTTTTAAGTTAGAAAAGTAACATTGTGTCCAATGGGTTAATCTTGAAACAATACTGTATCACTTTCATAGCCCAACATTGAGCATGTACATAGCCACAATCAGAACTCAAAATCTTGGAAAATGACCTAGCTACAAACAATCTAACTATACATGACATGATTTATTGTTTTAGTATTAATTACAATTTTCCCCCATACACTCTTGTCAGTGAATTGTACAAAATACGGTTCTTTTGAGCCAGCAGGTCACTTCAGTGATTTAGAATGAATGTATATTTATATCATTATTTAATGATGAAACCGATAATAATTGATAAGATGATGATGACGATGATGATGATAATATTGATTTGTGTTGCACACATTGCCATTGCTTCTCTATGCCTCTAAAAGTTGCATTTATTTCAATTTTTATGAAAAAGTGAGTGAATTTGTCAGTTTGATAATTTATTCACATTCTAGATCCGTTTTGGTGGAAAGGTGCCTGAATCATTCTACCTGAAGGATGAATTCATGCATGAAGGCAGACTGACCGAGGTCAATATAGGTCATGGGTCAAACTTAGAGCTTACGTACGAAGTCAAGGAGGAAGGTCATGTACTCAAGTAAGAACATATTCATCTACTCTTCTACAAGCTTTACATTCTCACTTCAAATGTTAATTAAATTTCTGAAAGATTTTAATCAGAAAATAAACCATTTATCATTTAATGTGCAGTTTCATAAAGCTTACAACTATAACTAAACAGCATGAAAGAAAGCAGTATCATCTAGTCTATATCATGAATACCTGCATCTCTGTGATGAAAATCATGTTTCAGTGCGTAAGTCATTGATGCTCTTTTTTTAAGGTACAGTTTTGTAGCTTATCTTTTGGTTACATGCTTGTGCATAAATATTTTCTTAGTTGCATTTTTCAGTTATTTTAAGCTAAAATGATTAATTATTATAAAAGGGGTTTCTGTCTCCCGTCTTGCTTTTCTACATATCTATGACAACTGCGTCTACAATACAGCATCAAGTTTCCATAGCTACTGGTTCATATTTGTATAACAATTAGTTATCCAAAGCAATAGTTTGCTCAATGCTTGCTGTTTCGGTTATACTGTTAATTTTAATATTCTATATATTAATAATGCATCATGGCATTTTATATAATGATGAAAATTCATTCCCATGTCCCTTTTAAATACTTGTATTTTTTGTTGGTGTAATTCCGTAGGTGGGAGTTTATGACAAGACACAACAACATTGGTTTTGGAGTGTTCTATAAGCCATCCCCGGATACCAAGAGAGATCAGTGGGAGGAGGTGGTGGAGAGAACAAGATGCTCATGTCATCTTGTACCAGAGATTGGAGGATATTCTTGTGAGAAGCTGGGAACATGTAAGTATTCCTATTCAAATTAATCCTGACTGTACTTGTCTGTTTAAGCATACATGTACATGTGATGCTGCCTCTATAGGTTGCTTGCTCCATTTCTCTCTGTCTGTATCTCTTTGTTGTCTCTTCTTTTTCTTTGTCTCTCGGTTTGACTTTACTTCAGCTTTTGACACACCCTGCCCACCCCCCCCCCTCTCTGTTATCTATATGCATGTCTGTATGTCTGTCTGTCTGTCTGTTTTTTTTTAATTGCCTGTATCTGCCTCTGTCTCTGTCTATGTCTCTCTCTATATATTTCCATGTAGCTATCCATCTTCTCTCTTCTTATCTTTTTTTTCCCTTCTATATTTCTGTTTTTCTTTCTATCATTCTATCTTTCTATCTGTCTACATTTACATTTACATGTTTTTTCCCATCTTTCTTCCTACCAGATATTTGTCTTTTCTGTCTTTCAATTTATTTGCTATTGAAGTTCTTCTATTTGATAATTGTCTCACACTCATGTTTCATACATGTATTTGATAAAATTTGTGTCAAAGACATTTTTATCTTCAATGATGAAACTTACCAGTTTGCATGAATATATGAATAAGTATGTCTAGGAAATACAGTTTCTATTAGTTGGACATCAAAGTATTTGAAACCATAATTGTCTTGTGAAGGTATCTTGTTTATGATCACACGTATTGGTTGTTTTGTTTATTTTTTCAGATATTGTCCAGTTTGACAATAGATTCAGCTGGATGAGAGGTAAGAAGGTTTTGTACCTTATCGAGCTACAGAAGGAAGAGGACCATGAAAGCTAGAAGGTCTCAACTCCATCATTGCCAACATGGGATGGAAGTAGCACTCATGTACCTCAAATAGCACAAGGTACAAGATTCTGTTTAGAGCCGGATGAACATGAACTCATGAATGCTAGAAGGCCTCTAGTCCATCATTACTATCTACAAGTAGAGCTAGAATATACATCTAGCAACGTAAAGATACACATTCTGCTGACAATCAGAAAGGCATTAGCCCATGAGAGCTAGAGGGTGTCACATCCATATATATGCCGGCATGTACCTCAAGCAATATACAGTACATGTACATGTAATTAGGATACAAGATTCTGCTAAAAGCCAGAAAGGTAATAGCCAACGAGAGCTAGAGGCCCTCAAGTCCATCATTGCCATCTTGGGTTAGAAGTACCACTAGCATATAAATTTTAAGTACCGGTAACAACAAATACAAGATTCAGCTGAGAGTGAGAGCCACATGGGCATTAACTCTATTATTGCCAACGTATTAAGAAATACCAGCATGTACCTCAAGTAAAGATTAAAGATATTTTATGATGAGAGGTAGATGGGCATTGACTTGCTTCCTTTCTTACAGATTAAATGCCCTTCTATCTTTCAATATAAAAACTACATATACATGTATATGAAATACATGTGAAACATCTATTACATGTACATATTACCATTTCCCTTTTGGCACAAAACTGTTTGTTGTTGGTAGAAAGAGAAACTTACATTATTTTTGTAGGTACCGGTATGCATATGATAACACTTGTTATTGAAATACCTGTGTAATATACACTGCCAAATATATTCCAATTAAGATTTTTAGATAATTTATAGCCAAACACTCACAACTCTACATTTGGATACACGGTAAGCGCACTTTGGATATTGATTGGTTGTTGTTGAATACCAACAGAGAGAAGTCAATTTGAACACAGTATTTAGTAGCTTTGTAGCAAAACATTGCACATAAATACTGGTCTAGAACATAAATTGATGTTGATGTTTAAAAATCCTTTGTAAATTTTTAGCTGGATTACAGGCACTCCCCACAACGCCCCGTCAATATGATTTCAGTAAGGGTTTCTTCTTATCTCCTTTTATACACCAGATTGAGTTGGTAGAAAGGAAGACAGAAGTTGAAAGGCTTCTTATCTATTAGGACTTGGATACTTTCCAGGTAAACTCTTTACCAGAGATCTAGATGTTAACTAACCCCTTGTGTGTCAAGCCTGGGGGACGAATTTCCCCCAAGAATTTTCACGATGTGCAATAAAATTTGTTGTACCGTAGTCATGTGTGATATTTGATAATATCTCATAATTTCTCATATTCTGTATAAAAATGTATTTGTCAACAAAATTTCTAGTTTTAGAAAGAAATGCAAACACAACCCAAATAATTCCTTATCTTTCATCAAAATGTTGATAATTCTTTCCCAAATTCTGAAGGGAAATTTGTCACAAAGAAGTTTTGAGCTTATCTTCCAAAAAATGGTGCAAGACTTGTGACATACCTTTTCCATGCTCTTTTGTGAGACATCAACATACATGTATCGCTGTTCCTCATGTTACTTACAGACATGTGCTATAAGCTTTGAGTGACCAAATATTTTGTCCATAGTACCATACTTTCATTAAATATTGATGTGTACGTAATTGCTCAGTTTTTTTATGTGGATATAATCTTGCCCAATTTTAGTTTTTGATGCCTTTCCCAATGCTTATGGTTGTTTATGGTGCAAACATTCTTTATGTCATTATATATTGTGATATTGTATGCAAATATAAATAAAATCTATTCAATTATATTGTATTTTCATAGCTAAAATCTCCCTCATATAATCACTTTTAATTCACATAAATACTACGAGAAAAAATGTGTATATCTTAAGTAAAATTTCTTTTCTAGACAATCGCATAGTATTTGTGTGTAAATTTCCATAAAATAATCATGTATATTTAAAAAAAGGACCAGGCTGTACTTTTTTTATTTTGTTGCATATTTCACAATTACACATAACTTCTTTTAGGACCATATTTCCCTCTGTCATTTTACCACCCCCCCCCCCTTCCCTTCTTCACAAAACGTTGGATCTGCCATTGATTTACAGGGGATAGGGTGTCTGTTTTTTGTTCTTTCAGCTATTTGGGTTGTACGGTTGTGTTTATTCATACATTTTTCTAACTGTGGCCGTTTTAAATTGTGCTAAGTACTGTATTGTGAATTGAACTTGTACATGGAACTTGTAGCGTTAAAACTTAATGTACTGTCCCTACTTTAGAAACGCCCCTTTACCTCTCTGGATATTTTAAAATGTATACATGTATGTCTTTCTTCTGTTTAATATTCATATCAATGTAATATATCATTACCTATACAAGGTAATTTGACCTTGCAATTAAAGCACATATTTTGCCTGGTCTACAAACTAGCGGTTCCATGCGGGCAATGTTCCCTTATATTTTTACTCTTCCGAGTTTCACGATCAAATTTATTTATACAAATTGTCGTTGATAAACTGAGCACGATACGGGTTGGCTGCAAAATTTAAGCAGACTATCGTGTGGCGCTGTAGCAGTGTGTTTTAACCATACAGTACCCTTTTGTGATTCCCAAAGGGATTAATAATAATTATGATATTGACTGGCTTACGTTTCAGGAGAATCAAGGATATATTGCCCATTCTGAAACCAAATTGACCTTGTTTTTGACTCAGGTCAATATGATTTCAGTAAGGGCAATATTTCCTGGTAAATATATAAATATCAAGACAATGATTACATGTATTTTGATAACATTTGCTGCAGCTATAATGAATATTCCATATAAAGTGGTATATGAATTGTGCAATACACAAACTGTTACTTTTGAATGCGGAAAGAGGTTGTATCTCTGTCTGTGAAGAAATATATCTAACTTTTAATATTCAGGAAAGATTTGTGTATACTGGTAGTAGTATAGTTAGATAGGAACAATAATAACTTGTCTGTCAATAAATGTCTGGTTGTGTCCATTCAATATTAAAGAAAAATGTTTGAATTAAAAAAGAGTAATCATTTAGGAAAAAGAGGAAATAGGAACATAAATTGATATGGAATAGAAAAATTGTGGTAAAATTGAGTGAAGAAGAAAGAGGGAGGGAGGAAAGGAAGGAAGGGGGAGGAGAGAGAGAGAAAGAGGAGAGTGTGTGTGTTGGGGAGGGGGGACAAGATATTGAAAAATTGATCTCGTATGCTAGCTGCGATTCCCAATTAAATTTGATACATGCACTATTTTTCAGACCCCTTTGACCCTCCAGATCTTGTTAAAGGCATCGTTTAACAATGTTGGCAAAAATTGCGCTTCAAAATGATCAGATAATCAGACAGACGATCGGCTTGTAAAAGTCATGGGGTTCCTGACTGACCTAATGGTTTATACTTATCATTGCATCATGAGCTAAATCCAGGACTTTGTTTCAGAATCTGAGGCAATGTTACCGGATCCCTTTAAACTTACAAAGCTGTGATACCTTGAACTCTGTTGACAAAGAAACACCTTAATTTCATCAGATAGTCTGAAACACATATACACAAGAAACATTGCTAATAAGCACTCTAACTTTTGATTTATTGTAGATATATATTTTTTCTGTCAAACAATAATATAAAGTACTTTAAACAGTTTGTACAAAAATTCTCCAGAATACACAAATATGATTTGGTCAGTAAATACAAATATCACAGATACATTATGCTAAGAAGTACTACTATTCTGCAAGCACTTACATGTACAACAAAATATATTCTGTGAATACTCCTGTATGTTAAGTACATGTACTTTATTTTTTCTTCTTCTTGTGGTGTTGCTACTTTTCCCAGCCCCTGCATGGCCAATCATTAATTTTACAGCCCCATCCTACCATACACTAGCCTCTTGTCGATGCCCTCGCGCTGTTGGAGTCTCTAAATTCTGACTCACTTCGCTCGTCAGAATTTAGACTCGCTTCGCTCGTCGTCAGAATTTAGAGACTCCAACAGCGCGAGGGCATCGACAAGAGGCTAACCATACACTTACTTACTTGTTGGACATATATCCACTACATTTTGCAAATCAGAAGATAATAACTTTCTATTCAAATGCTAAAACTATCATCATTGAATTTACTTTTTTTTGAAATTTCAGTTATTAGAATGTGGCAGATATTCTGGGAAATGATCTTTGGATCTTCTGCAAAGAATATATACATGTATGAACAAAAAATTGAAGAACTGTAAGAAAGAGGAAAGGTGAAAGAGAGAAAGAGGGAAAAGTAAGTACAATATATCATCAAGGTATAAAAAAATAATTTGAATTCATGAGTGACATACTTTCACAGAAATACATCATTGCAAAATTAATTAAACCTTACATATTTTCAAATTTCAGTTTGTATATTCTGTACTATTTGGTAACTCATGTCGTCTTAAGAAACATCTTATCCTCCTGACTATAGGTATCCATCACCTTTAAGATGTATGTGAACTTTGGCAAATCACTGTTTCAAATCTCCTCATGGTATTAAAAATACTACAAAAATTACAAAATCTTATTCATCAAGTCTGAATTAGCATCACTTACAAGACAGGCAAGCCTCACATGATTCCCAGCGAGGCAGTAAGATCAAGAATTAAAGATAAAGTTGAGTTCTGATCATGGAATGGCATTGTGAAAAAAACGATGGGGAATCAATCAGAAAAGGTTGATCATCTAGCATATAAGTATTGGTGTGTAGGCCTACTGCAAGGTTCTGGAGTCATCAAAATGATGAGAAATTTGGTCCAGTCTTGGTAAAGTTACAACCACTGTACACAGAAATATGTATATGGGACTACACTAAGATGTGGCATAAAAATCTGTCCCGATTTTTACGCTGTTACACACCATAGGCCTATATAGAATACCATTTGAAGAGCCATGCTCTTCAGGCCGGTACATTTCTTTATCTGATGTTCTCCCACACTTGCAAAATAACAAAGACAACGCTCACAAATTTCATTTTTCACCTTTTCCCAGAACTCAACCTTCTCTTTAAGCCCTGATCACACATGATGCCGTAAACTCCCTTTAAAAAAAAGCCGCAGTAAAGATACAACCATTTCACTTAAATGAATGGTAAGTGGGGTAAAACAAAAGAAAAATGTAAATTTATCAATAAGATACAGAAACATGAAGCACACTACACGATTATAATTAAATCTCACTGAGTGTTTTTTGTTGTTGTTGTGGCAGTTCACCAGTCATATGTGAACGAGGCTATAAAATACAATATATATTGCTAACAATTTAACAAGGTGACAATCATTCATTTCAATTATTTAAAGAAGTACTAGGATTTGAATATGATTCAAGGCACAATGTTAGATTACATGCCCGATGAATTACTATTCAAAATCTTTAATAAAATGCAGAATATTCATGAAAATAATCCTAAACTGAGTTGTAAAAAGGAAGTGTAACAGAAAAACTGGAATGAATTTTAGAATACAATAGAACAAAGAGTACTGATTCAAGAAATACTAAGTACAGGTTTGAATATAATAAATATACACTGTAGTATGACGACATATATAATCGGGGCAGGGAAGGAATTATATGCTACGTTCACATGAAGCCATCTTTAAGAACTTGCTTCATGTCCATAACTATTCCTTCTTGCTTTCATAGCAAAACTATATACATGTGCTTTAAATAATATAAGTACGTTTATAAACTGGCTCACGTACAGTACTGTCATTATGTTTGAAACTTTGGTCATCTCTGGATCTCTTCTCTAATACAAAACAACAAAGAAACTAGAAACAACTTATCATGACTTACAAATTTGTGAATTGCAAACTGCAGCCATTTTTGTGGATTGCAAAAATTCAGTGTTGTGTCAGTTGCGATTATAACATTACGAAGAGGGAAACATTTTTGAATCTGAACAATTGGTGAAATTGGATGAAAGTTTTATGAATTGAAAATGTTGTGGTTTTACAGGACATTGGGTCATAATTTGACAGTTAAACGGTATTCAGTGAGAAAGCTGAGTATTCTATTGAAGGTCATGTTGCAAACAAAAAAATTGCAATCTTTGTGACACTTTTTTATTTTTTGAAGACTTAATTTCGTCGAATTAAAACCGATAACTTACGTGGCTCCAGCACATATCCCAATGTATCATGTATCATGCATCATGATTGTTTTCCTCTGACCATAACCAAACATTCTAAAAGCTTTATTTGTGCAATAAAGGAAGATGGAAGTTGTCAAAGAGCATATTCCAACATGTCATATGCAGTTTTCTAATTCTACATCTACACAAACTTGAATTTGGTTGTCTACAAAAATATATTGTGTACCAAGTCCAAAGCTTGGTGCTGTGAAGAAAAGGCCCTATCATATATCTACCATGGTGAATCAACCTCTCAAAATACTTGAGACTTTGTTCCAAGCTCGCCTATTTACTCCATAGACGAAAAAGAATTGTAGCATCCCATAAAGAGCATGCAAGTTCCTTGCAGCAACAGATCACCAACAAGTCTTTCACGACTTGAAATATACAGACCCTGCAAAGTTTAGATGCTTTTTATCATTGCTGGCGTTGAGAGGGTTAATCCAGTCCAGGGTTATCGCCAGTACAAATTACCATTGGTGGCAATGCCACGTGTGAGGGATTTTGGAAAAGAAATACAGAGGGAAAAGTCTGGCAATGCATACATACATACTTTTAACCCCCTTGACTACAGGATTTTGTTATTCTCATAGGCTTCATGTAGGGAACGGCTGGTCACGTAGACAAAGGGTTAACCAGTATAATATTGCTCCAATCATCCTGAAGCAATCCCCTGGTACTCTGCAAGCCCACTGTTCACTCCATCAGAACCGAGGGTATACATAGCCCTGCTGAGAAGCCTTAGAGCACCTACTAGTAGAATGATGCCAGAAGGTCACAAAATTATCCCCCTGTTAATTTGTTGACTGCTTTCTGAGGACAGAAGGAAGAAAAAATATGTATTAAAGCAAATGAATTAAGTATACTTATACATCCATGAGCACACAAAGCAAAGCTGTTTCTTGTGAGTTAACTGATTTATTTATGTAAAGGGCCAGTGCCATTTAACCAATAATGATACCTATAATGGAACAGGTAACGATCATTTTAACTTAATGTGTAGTGTATGTCTCAACAATGACCATTAAAGTTAAAAATAATAATAATCTTTTAAGTCCACTCCAAATTTTATTAAGTTAAAACAAAAATGGAAATTCTTTTTGCCCAATTGATTGTGAGCCCGGCAGCCACTGAGCAGCGCCAGATCGAGGTTGCTCTATCCCTTATTGTTGAAAGGTAGCAGCAACTCCCGTCTTTTGACCTCTTTTAGTATGACGTGGCTGGGATTCAAAACCACGACCTCCCGGTTGTGAGGCGAACGCTCTACTGACTGAGCCCACACACAGGTTTTGAATTCTCAGATCAACAACATTATATACCTTTTCTATACAAATTTCTGAAGACTAATCTTGGGAACACTTAAAAGTTCTTTGTTATCCTTATTAGGCAAATATGACGAGTCCTTAACTTTGCAGGTATTAGTGCATTAATAATGTATTAAATGTGTGCTTTAACAGTCACTGTTATGCTGGGAGTTGGTATACAACTAGCTTGCAAATTGAAAGAACACAAGTTGACAGCGAAATTCTACATGCTCCATTTTGTAACAACAAAATTTAACTACACAAAGCTTTCAATTCAATTGCCAATATAGAAACCTACCATGTACTAGTATGTGATTATGCCATTTACTCTGGTAAAGACAAGCACAAATGCTCTATGAGGCAATACACACTTGTATGTTTTGCAATTAACAACAAGAAAGAAATATAAAAGTATACTGCAACACTAGATACCAAATGTGCCATCCAAATATTTGATATTGTGGTTAATTATGTTATTGTACGTAACATACACATATTTTCGAGACTACCCACAACCACTAATTGGCAAACAAAAAGATTTTTACAGTAAAGGCTTGTTCAGATATTGTGGGTAAACCGCTTCAAAAAATCTGCCAGTCTTTTTAAACATGTAAACGAATGACAACTGAGCGCAACAAAGTCCTTTAATATGCGTTTTTTCACTTAGCTCTGAATTGTAAGATACATAAATGTGAAACGTATTACACTTGCCGTGTCAAATCTGAACAAGCCTTAATAGGTACAATCTTTTGCAGAGTGTAATGAACAATGAAAATGCAAATTTTTTAAAACATTGAGCACAGTATTAAAGCCAATTGAGGTGAATATAAATGGAAAAGCCACAGGAAAACCAAAGGACAGAGCATTGAAATAAAATGTTAAGGTGTAACATCAAATGAATAAATAAATAGTGTATGCCACTAAACCCACACACATTAAAGAGTAAAAAAATATCAGAGCAGTATTTTTCACATAATATAAACATGACCTCTGTGGTAATCACAGTCCATAATTAACATTTTACAAATATTGTTTATATACAATATACATTGTTGAATTTTTAAAATCATATTTTATGTACNAGGTGTAACATCAAATGAATAAATAAATAGTGTATGCCACTAAACCCACACACATTAAAGAGTAAAAAAATATCAGAGCAGTATTTTTCACATAATATAAACATGACCTCTGTGGTAATCACAGTCCATAATTAACATTTTACAAATATTGTTTATATACAATATACAATGTTGAATTTGTAAAATCATATGTTATATACCGGTATATGCCATGCGTTATGTAGCGTTTTGTTTGTACTTGAAGCGTAAAGAGTCCCTTTTTTCAAAATTGAAACATTCAAGGCATATCTACACAGAAGCAATGTTACATGGAGCAGAAAGGTTAAAAGTTTCATGCAAATTAAATATAACGTGTAATTAGAGCTCAAGACACAACCAGTACTTTTATAGTTAGGGATTACCATATAAAGCCGAGTTCCCATTTGACAGAAAACAGTATTATAATAATAATAATAATAATAATAGTCATACGGTATTTGTATAGCGCTTTAAACTATGTTTCTAAGCGCTTTACTTATCATTATTACCCTGGTCATTGGATTAATAATAATAATAATAATAACTTTTTCTTATATGGCGCTTTTCAGGAGGACCCTATCAAAGCGCTTTACAGATATATATATTATTACCCCGATCATCGGATTCAGGCTTACCCGCGCACTTTGTATGCACATTCTCCACTCCCTGGGGAGCATTCCAGCCAGGCGTCATTTTTACAAGCGCACACTTGCTAATCTAAGCACATCAGCTTTAGCATCCTACCTGCTATCCATTTAACACCTGGGTGGAGAGTGGCAAATGTAAATGTCTTCCCTCGTATGCCATCCACTCCAAGATCCCATGCTCTTTTCACAGGTACAGTATGGGATAAACTTCATTAATAAACAGATTTAGAACGATAGATAGTTGTTTGTTGTTAATGTTATAGGACAAAGGAAATTAGCCTTTAACATAGATT
>BEXV01000669.1:30472-42164 GCA_003118195.1 Hemicentrotus pulcherrimus
TCTCAATTACAAGTTTGTTTTTATTTAGAAACTTGTCAGTGTATAGTCAAGTTTCCTTGCCTCTGGCGCATTGACCCCTAAACGCATCGAAACAAGAAGTTGGACACTTCTTCTGCTCACGTCTTGGCTTCTAGTGTCTCAGAGAGAAAGTTCTCCACTTTCTCTCTCCTACCCTTTCCTCTTTCTCTCGACCATCCCTCTAATGTCCATGTCTCTGTCTGTCTGTGTGTCTCTCTATCTCTCTCTCTATTTCTACCTACTAGCCACTCCCCCTTTTCTCCCTGCCCTTTTATTTATCTCCATCTCCTATGAGTTATTCACTCTCCCCTTCTCTTTCTTTTGCTCTCTCTCTCTCTTTCTTTATCTTTGTTTCCCTATGTTCGTCTCTAACTCGCCCTCCTTTTTTTCTTTCTGTCTGTCTCCTCTCTCTCTCTGGCTCTGTCTGTCTCTCTGTCTGTCTCTCTGTCTGTCTCACTCTCTGTGTATCTCTCCCTCTCTTCCTCTTTCCCTGTTTTTTTTCTTCTCTCTCTTTCTTTATCTTTGTTTCCCTTTCTTCCTCTCTAACTCGCCCTCCTTCTTTTTTCTCCCTGTCTGTCTCCACTGTCTCTCTGTCTCTCTGTCTCTTCCTGCCTTCCCATTCCGATACTCCTATTGCTGACGTCACAGCGACAATGTGACATGATGGTTGCCATTAGAATAATCAAGGGGTGCATCTGATAGAGACACTTGACAAGCCAGACATCCCCAGATGACCGCAGAAATATACGGAAATAGTCCGCCGTTAAATCACATTATAATCATTCAATTCACATGGTAAAGTTCAAGGGGCTCTGAATGTAGAGGTTGGCAACTTCAGGGGCTATGGCTGCTGATTGTAAGCCAAATTTGGCGATTCTCTTCAAGCTGAGGGTATTACCCTCTTGACTTGGACAGGCGATTAATCGTATCGAAATCGGACGGATGATATTGCTGATGCGCTGTGCATCTCTTGGCAGAATACAAAAAAGTTATCTGAAACAACTAAAGAATGTATTTGATTGTAATATCTGATATACCATTCATACAAAATATCAGTCATGTTGCGGAAAAATAATCATTATCCCGCTTATTTGATTCAGGCTTGCCCGCACACAATGTATGCACATTCTCCACTCCCTGGGGAGCATTCCAGCAAGGCGACATTTGTCATACGCTCACGAAACCGAGCAAACTACATTGACTTTCGCATCCTACCGGGTACCCATTTAACACCTGGGTAGAGAGAATCAACGTAGAGAAAATGCCTAGCTTGAGGACACAAATGCCATGCCGGGGATCGAACCAACGACCTTCGCATTTCCAATCAAGCGCTTAAACCACTCGACTACTCGAACAAAAACGAAACACGGTAAAGGGTTTCCACGCAGTATAAATCATCAATGAGATTTATATATCGTGATGGAGACATGACTCTTCATTATTTTCTCCAGCCAAATC
Organism: Hemicentrotus pulcherrimus; assembly: GCA_003118195.1. Lineage (NCBI taxonomy): Eukaryota > Metazoa > Echinodermata > Echinoidea > Camarodonta > Strongylocentrotidae > Hemicentrotus > Hemicentrotus pulcherrimus. The sequence goes on from BEXV01000669.1 coordinate 31,949, forward strand.
AGCAACAAAATATGCTTGGAGTCAAAGTAGCACAATATAAACCTGTCATCACTTTCCCTCTGAATCAGATTCCTAAACGGAAACCAAATGTTAGATCATGATACTGATGTCCTCCGAGTTCAAGAACACTGAATGAGGCGATGTACTTTCAAGTTCTTCTCACTTATGTGTTAATCATAAATACAGATTATACAGAACATTTCATTTTTACAAGTGGAGCCATTGCAGTACAAATGTTAATATAAACATGATAGTATGAGCAATTGCTTTCAACCATCTTCCGCTATACAGTATGGTAAACCATTGAAAAGTACGTCGCGATGGGAGTCACCGTGAATTATTCAATATTACTGAATGAATTCTATTTTCAAAAAATGAGGTAAACATTTCAATGACTAAACATAGATAATGTATCAATCGTTTTAAATCCCAGTAAATGAATCCATACAAAATTAAAGAATAGTATAGCAACTACCTTTATTAATGCTTAAACATGCAGTCACCATTTTTCTTTGAAAGTAAATAACTATGAATGACTACATGTGTGGATGAATCGTAAATTCATCCATAAACTCAGTGCTAGTTTTATTTGTATTTCATTTGTCCGTGTACTTGTGTGTGAAAATTGTGAAAGAATCCCGTGCACCAATCAACGCCATGTTTCATGAAGTTGGCACGTAATTTGGTGGAGGGTGAAGACGTCCTCCATTGATATCCTGTAGATGATTGAGATACGGAGGAGAAGGAGAGGGGTCTTCCAGATAATCTGTTATTAGTGTTTTCACCCCCTAAAACATACCAATACTCACAATATTCCGTGTGTCTGTATTTTTAGTTGAATCACAAGATGGTGTTATGGGGAAAAAGGAAAAGATAATATTTTCTATAATCATATACATGTACTCAATGCATTCACATATGGAAAGGACTGTGATAGTGCTATTCCTAACATTCAAATATTTGTTCCAGTGACGTTAAACAATATATGAAATTTATATAGCGCTGGTATACACATACAGTTTCTAAGCGCTTTACAAAACAAATGAAAACTACGGTTAATCTAAATATTCAATAAACATCAACAAAAACGTGAAATTAATATTGTGCTTAATTCAGACGAACCAAACGCTCTTACTTAACTCACAATGTATTAACCGTGACATGACGATGAAAATAAAAATGCAATTAAAGTAACATAAATGAAACTGCAATAGTTATGTAATTTGGATAATGAATACATTTCAAGAAGATATGTCCTAGACTTGTCTCTTCAAAGAGGTAGGTACAGTTGGGATTGAGGTTTAGGGTTAGGATTAGGCTGTGGTTTAGCATGATCCATGGTTGACGTTACATGCAACAAACAACAAAAATACTTATCGTAGGAGTGGGTGTCGTATTTTCCCACCTCTCCCACACCCAAATCAACCATTTTATCAGTTGTAAAACGTTATAATGAAATGGACAAATTTATATAGCAAACAAATCTCAAAGAGAATAATTTGAAAAATAAATGGTTTAACTTTAGAAAATATTTTAGAGCGCCGGAAATGTGCCAACACGCAAATATGATCATGTATTTTATGTTTGGTATTTTCTAAGACTTAAACTACTTATTTTGTCATCATTGTTTGTTTTTATCTGCCACAAATTTTCGGTCGTGACGATCGTTATCTGTGTTAAGCCATTATGTATGGATATTATTTCTGTAATTATTAGTATAAATATATGGATATACTGTACATGGTGGAATTTGTTTTGAAAATAAAAAAAAACCCTGTGGAAGGGAGAAAACAAATAAAAACACCTATGGTGACCATGGATGACTCACGCATCTATCGTATGGCTATTCGTCCTTTGTACAGGGACCCTTACCTGGCTCGAGCCAAAGTTTCCCCCATAATATTGACCATATTTATAGAAATTGGACAAGGGCCATGGTCATTGGATATTGTGCGAATAGCGTTAATTCCGCTAAGTAATTAGAGATTTGATCCCGATCGGGGGCAATAGGTATGTTTCAAAGGGTAAAACCCAAGGGAATCGAATAAAAGAATAGAGAGATCAGTCAATTTTGTCAAGTCGTGTTGTATAATTAGGTGTGTGGACAATGATTTGAAGGTTAGAAGTGACTGAAGAGCAGGGGCAGATTAGAGGGGGCTTAAATGGGCGCAAGTGCCAGGTTGATTTTTTGTTTAAAATGTCACAAAGGATAGATATCGAAGATGAAACAAGGTTCGCACAAAAAAGATGGAAGAGAAGTTAAAGGAGAGGAAAATACAAGAGAGAAAGAAAGAGAGAGATGAGACAAGGAAATTAATCCAAAAAGACACGGCGACAGAGAAACGATGAGACATGTAGATGAGACATGTAGACATGAGACATGAATGATGATAATGAATAATTGGGCCTTATAATTACACACCTCTACTAAAGATAAAGACCAGCTATGGTCATGCGATTGCATTTTGAAAGAAACGTTGTGGAATCGATCAGAAAAGGTTGATAATCTAGCATATGAGTATTGGTGTGTACTGCAAGGGTCTGGAATCATCAAATTGATAATAAATTTGGCCCAGTATTTGTAAAGTTACAAACACGTTACAAAGAAAGATGTATTTGGGACTACTCGGCACGTGTGCGACACCTGCGCGATATCTATCAGGTCCACAGTAGGCGGTTACTCGGCAAAATATGTAACATCACGTACTAGTCAAAACATATTCTTTCACGTGATTGGTAATGAAGGGCTTTCATTTCATTTTTTGAGAGGGGGCGTTTCCAAAACTGGTCTTAACCTTTAAATAATACTGCTCTATACTACTGTATAATACTGTGGGTCCTGCAGTTATTACCATCCCCCCAGCATTGTTAGAGACTATTCTACACCTGGGTCGAGAATGGTCGAGAGGGATATCTTGTGGGCAATATACCTTGCCCAAGGATGTAAGCACCGAGGGAGGATCGAACCCTGAACCTCTTTTATGAGACTTAATAGCCTTTACCAATATACCACAGTTCTCCCCCAGTGGCATTTGGACGTATACACGCGTACATTTTCCTTTAATTCTTACCACCAATAAAACATTTAATTTTGCTATCTATACGATGTCATAATATTTACATCAAATTCGATCGCATAAACTGCGAGATATCACACCAAACCACACATTCGGAATGGGGGACCTTAACGCTTTCGATGATTTCATTTGCTTGCCCCGTTCCTGGCAACTTGTTAATGCTCATGGGAATCATGATGATGTTTTTTGTTAATGCTTTTCATTCTTTGTTTTACATGATTTGTTCTTCTATTTAAATTTTGTTTATACACTTTGTTTTGCCGAATAAATAATAACAATAAAAACATGAGTTCTTTCACGTAATCTGCTATCAAGTACACCCATCATACATTTCTACAAGTAATAGACAATCAGAGGGTCAACGTGATATATGAATGTCAAAACAATGAAGACAGAGCAAAACTATTTCTCTCGATGAACTCTTAACCTTTGGCTGACCAACACCGATTGCGTGAAAAGACCTTTCATCAGACAAGTAAGGACTGAATCACTGATTGGTTGTAATTCGTCGAGTAAATTCAATTTGAGAGTTGGTGAGAAACTTTTTAATTGGACAGATGAAACTGCGCTCATCTTTAATTTTGTTGGCAAGTGACAGCCCATCTGATTAGAAAAGATTTCTGGCCGTGTGAAGCATCCTTAGTACCCCTCCCTCCCATCCCTCCCCTCTACCCCCTTCATACCCCCTTCATACCCCCCCTCTCTCTCTCTCTTTCTCTCTCTCCTCTACCCCCTTCATACCCCCTTCATACCCCCCCTCTCTCTCTCTCTTTCTCTCTCTTTCTCTCTCTCTTTCTCCCTCCCTCCCTCTCTCTCTCTCTCTTAATCAATACTCCAATTGTGTATGATATATCTCGCATTATTATTTGTGCCTTATATGGTTATTAACTCTCCTTTTAAACTTTCTCTGTGAGCTTTCTCACTTTCTCTTGACTTTCTGTCCTAAACCTTAATATCGCTCTCTCCTGCTCAAATTTCCAATTATTTCTTTCCCCAGATTTTTGTCGTGAAATTCATGGTGGTTTAGAGAATGAATTTGGCAACTAAATTTAACCTCTTTTAAACTATTACAAAGATGACACGACGCACTTTCTCAAAGATACAGTAAAATCCATCAGTATTAATGCACTGGAAATAAACAGAGCCAATCATTACCGTGCAGACGCATTTGGAAATGTTTGCCAGTTGCCCTACTTATTCTAAATTGTAAAAATTAAAATTCACTTTTGTCGATGGATGATTCATGTCTCGTTATACCTAATTAATGTGCGGTTTGGGGAGAGTGCATGACCCATTAGCACAAAAAGTATTTATTTTGGTGTCCTGAGCGATCGCCGCGTGTATGTCACGGATCCCTGTCTTATTCAATAAATGGAGTGACTTGCTTGGAGGGAGGACTATCGGGCAAAACCTGTATCAACGTTGCTAGAACTGCATTGAGCTTATGCAGTTTATGCTCCCTCGATGTAAATTGCCCCCTTTCTCTCTCTCTCTCTCTCTTTCTCTCTCTCTCTCTCTTTCCATCCCCCCGCTCTTTCACGTTCTCTCCTCGTATTACTCTTATTGTTGTAAACAATTACCGTTATTGATAAATCAGAGGAATCACACGAAGAAAAAAAAAACAATAAAGTAAAATGCAGCTCTTCATACAACTTGTTAATGCTCTTTCTGTCTTCTGGGGGCAAATTGAAATAATTTGCAACTTTATGAATTTAAATTTGCTTTGATTAAGAAAGGTCTAATTCATTACAACCCCTCTCGCTAATGCTATTCTATAGAGTTTGCATATTTCGTTAGTAATTCAATCTGAATACTTCATACCGGTACTGTTTTTTTTTATAAATAGATGCCAAAGCAACTAGCGACATTATACACTTGAAAATGTGTATTTTTTTTCCAGTGAGGTATACTGCCAGACGAACTGTATGGAAGCAAAAGAGGCCTCCTCTGCTATTTCTAATGCTTTTGGTAGGCTGATAATCTCATTATATGGAGGAAACGAATATTATCTCTGTGCCAAACCTTTGAAGACTAACCTTTAATAGAACAGTATAGCGTGTGTTAATATATATTTATACTATTAATCCGGTGACAGGCAATGACATATACATGATATTAGTGGTATTTTGTCTAAAATGGAATGGCTAATGCAAGTCTAGCATGGTCAAATATAGAAGAAATAGGTCCAGGTTATTTTTTTTTAAAATTAATTTTTCATATTCATTTAATTCATATTGCAAAAAACGAAAAGCGCCCTTTAAACGAAAAGCTTTATCCCCAAGGGGCCTGTATATACAAAGTAACATAGAACACCGTGAATAAGTAAAACAATAAATTGTTTAACACATAAAGAAATATATAAATTATATATTGCATTTCAATCACTTATACATTAGGAGATCCTCTTCCAAAATCACGTTTGATATATCACGTTGGCACATACCCCACAAATTATTTGATTTCATTCGCAATGTATCACTATGGATATTTTTATGTGCAAATTTACATTCATAATTATGTACAGGGCTTTATCAAAATAAAATGCGAACGTTGCATTTTTTTGAGAAAAGTCGTACATTTTGATAACAATATTGAACAAAAGCATTAGAACGAACAATGATACGGCGGAAATGACCGAAATCGGTAAAGTATTGTGTTGTTGTTGAAATTCCATTACTATGGTTACATAAACTGTCATGGTCACCATACAACCAACAAATAAATTAAATAAAAGTAAATTGCCAGACATTTGCGGTCATTTGGGATTTAACTCTTCACATCTAAACATTTCGGATAACGTGTCATTTATTATGTTACCAGCTACATGACGTAAGATGTAATGTATGAAAATCATTTTGATTACATATCTGATGCAGACAACAATCATTGAAACAGATTGCTAACCAACCTGCGAAAATGTAACCCGAAAAACCTCCCAAAACCTGGTTAACCAAACTATGTTTAATCATCTACCTTGAACCGAAATGTTACGTACATTACAAAACAGGTGGTAGAAATGTTACTTTAGATAAACGACGACCGCAATGTCCTTCCTGGACTGCAATATTCAAAATGACTTTCTTTCATTGGCGAAGCTTGTCAAATATGATATCTCCATTTCAAGAAGGGATTTCGATATCTCAACCACGGGTCTGACAGTCAAATGATTATGAGTCATCATCAGAAAGACTTTGAGTGTTTCACAAAGAAAAGTGCCCCAATAAAATCTTCTAAAACGATATGGTTGGTAAAAGTTTCCTGAATTTCTCTTATTCTGTATATGAAAACCAATGAAAACCATCATAAATGCCTCCCGAAATGAAAAAAATGGCAACAAAGTAAATTGACAGCTACCTGTTGCCATGGAGAAATAACTGTCATCGGAATATAACTTTCAGGGTTTTAGCAAAATGCCCGATTGACGAGCAAACGTAAAATGGTTGGTTAACCGCCAGCGGCCTTTCCCGAAGAGCGTTACCCCCTTGTAGCATAATTTCGGGTTACATCACATGAATGCCCGCTGCTATCTAGTCATAATGTCTTGCGCATGCGTAGTGAGGGGATATATCTCACGTTGTCTTGGTAATCAGCTATCATGGGACCTGAGTTATCTTTAATATGCTTGATAGAACATTAATCGACAATTAACTGGAAGCTTGATCTATACTTTCAAGAAATAGAATGACGTTTTTAATGAGACACGAAAGCAGGGTGATGCATCGTTCTTAAAAAAGCCCCCATTCTCATTACCTCGTCATGTTATTATCTCGTAAATCCTACATAAAAGTCAATGTTAAAAAGGAGACATGTAGTAAAAAATTGGGAAAATATATAACCCAGAAGAAAAGGTGGAAGGGGATCAATTTAATTGAATGATTATCATGAGGAATTGTAAAAGAATGACAAATGTTCAAATTCGTCACGGTGCTGATAACGAAATTGGTAGATATCGTTATTCGACGAAATTTTATCGTTATTCGACGAAATTTGTTTCCATTTTTGACTTTTTTTGTATTATAACCTTTTAAAAGTTTGTTTGATGAAAGTGCAAACGTCTCGGATCCGAGCAAAAGTTTGAATTGTTTATTCATTTTTATAATTCTATTTCAATGGTTCCCAGTACATAACCGATGGTAAAATGAAATAGTGAAAATTACACTTGCTCCGTTTTATTTTGCACATGACAATCAAATAGTAATTTCACGGTTGTGATAGAGCCATAATATTTAGCTATATATGCAAACAATGAGTCTAATCAGTGTATCATTCTATGAGACTTTCAACATATCAATGCATCCTTATGGTGGTTTAAGGTGACTAACTGCGCTTTTAATCATGTAAAGATTAATGCCGTAATGTGTTTGATCATAGCTTCGCCACATTATATACACCTTCAAATAGCTACGTTGTTTTGTTGGGAATTTCCCAATCACGGAAGAATGATTAGAGCCATAGCGTACGCCAAATGTCTTCCTTTGGAGGGCTTACCACCTATCCAAAAAGGATTATCGAGCTTGGTCCCCGCCCAATCTTATGATGACCGTACCACGAAAACAATGCCCGGTGTGCCCTATAGCATTGAGGATTCTCCTATATATGCCTATCAACATCTATTAAATTGTGATAGCTCTCACACTTACATTCGTGAGATGATGTACATATCAATGACAGTATGCAATTTGACTAACAATGCCCCCGATGACTCTCCTATTGTGAACGTAAAATAGAAGCTCTCATAATAGTTCTTTACGCCTAGATTGAATTTTGTGTGCAAAACCAGTGATACTTAGGGACTGTGGAGGCTACTAAACAATGCACACGGATTCCTTCCCCTTTTCGGGGTCTCTTGTTGTGAAGGTCACCAAGAATTATAGATCATATCATGATGGTTTTTAAGAATAAATCGCGCTTTTGTGCGATAATAACTGCAAAATTGACTTCGCTTTCATACCCAGTGATATACTTTAAGACTCTCCTTATCATAAAAGTTTTGCAGTTTCCCCAATTCATTTTTATTGATCAATTTTGTATAATTCCGGTATATTTGTAGACATGCGCCATTTTATGTGTGTTCTCTGTTTTATATATTGTATATAATATGTATTCTTTTGATTTTTTGTTATTGATTTGAATTGAATTAAAACTTGAAACTTGACACTTCAAGCCTCAAGATCTTCCCCCGTTGGCTTTAGGCCTCGTTCCATTTCCCTGCACGCCATCAATGAAACAATGACTGTCCAATATGATAAACAATTCATTGACACCTTTCCTTTCATGGTTTTCCTATTGTAAAGATTACCAAGAATAATTATATTGTGATCATGTTCACACCCAAATATCTCCCCTCCACGGTTCTCTAGGCCTCGTTACGCTTTCCAGGAGATATTAGTTGTAACAATAGACGTGCAATATATAATAGACAATGACCATTGACACCTTTCAATTCGCGATTGTCCAATGTTAGAGAAAAATCAAAAGGTGTATGATTTTTTTGTTTGTATTTTACTACAAAATTTGTTTACGCGCATAAACTAATTTATATATACATGTGTCAGGCTAATGAACCAACTCTATGGTTAAGCTTTGTCTGACTCATTATACGAAACCGGGACCGAGAAATGAAGGTAATAAAGAGTTTGAAAATGATAAAGTAAGAACGTCCATATTTGAATTATTTCCTTAGTTTATCGAATTGTCAAATTAAGGAACTTGATAGAATGAAAGAAGATGCATTAGAAGTGAAGGAACAAGAAAGGATGGTACATGCAGAAGATCAATTGATATTATAGATGAAGAAGTTGTTACAAGGTGATCATAATAGTTCAGTATAAATTCATATTGATTTATATCAGCAACTACGTACTGCAGAGCATGAGGGAAGAACAACAAACGTATTTTTCTTGCCTACAAAACTTTTGCTAAGATCTACCCCATCAGGGAAGACAATAGCTAGATTTGATATTGCAGCCAAGGTCGCTTTTCTACCTTGATAAAAAAAGTTACAAGAAAAATGACCTTTCACTTTAGACGGCACTGTGATAGGTTGCGGCTACCATGACGTTTCCTTTACAAACTTTTATGAAAGGAGTGAGTCATCACTATGCTGAATAAAGTATATACATCTCGATGAAAGGCTTGGACGAATATGCCTTTAATTTTAGGAGGATATCTCTAGCTTCGAGCAACAATTAGTGTGATTTAAAAAAAAGTTGGTATATGATCCTTTTCAAATATCATGTGAGGTTTCATCAAAAATATAACGAAAACAAAAGTGATTTTCTTCTACTGAGAGTCTGAGACAATCGTTTTTCCGTTTGGAATTTAAAATAATTTTCTTGGAATCCTCCCAAGTTACATCAGAATCCACATCACTTTGCCCTTTTCACTTAATTCGTATTTTATTACGCCTTTTTTGTTTAATCATATAACCTAGAGGGTTTGGTGGAATTATCGAAAAGTAAACAAAGTCTTAAGCATTCATTCAAACAAATTATGTGATTTATCAAGCTGTCGGGACAGTATAGATGGGGTCGCTTAAAGTTTGAAATTTTCCAAGTCGCATAAAGATTATAGAGTGTGTGTGTGAAGAGAGAGAGTGAGAGAGAGAGAGAGAGAGAGAGAGACTAGAGAAAGATAGCAATGCTGATAACTATGATAACAACGTTGATGATAACAATGAAATAATTTCTACAACGAATTGATATATATCTTTCTTTATCTTTCCATATCATGATGACAAATTAATCAGGATTGTTATTATCGATATACAAGTTGCCCTTTACATCTTCGATATCTTCCTGTTGCAAAACGGGTCATGCGCGGTTTGGACACTAACCTTTTCCCCATCTTTTGCCATAAATTGAGCTCCAGTTGTATCGCTTTCATTCTCAGTCAAAGACACAATAAAGCCATGTAGAGGCCTTCTTCGTCAAATAAAATTCAATTTGGAAACAAAAGACCTCTCATCCGTTTTGCTCTCTCTCCCTGCTGATTGCCAAGGCAATATCGTGTTTCCTGTTTTAATTTGCCCCCCTTCTCTTTGACAATCGCCTGGGGGGCCTCGTAGCAGTATGGCTCAGTCCGAATGATGAAATGTCATATTTAAAGAGATGGTTGAGTTCTGGGAAGAGGTAAAAAAA
>BEXV01000669.1:47428-67554 GCA_003118195.1 Hemicentrotus pulcherrimus
AAATGCGAAAGAACAAAGCTTTCGAATGCGGAGAATGTGTGGGATGAAGTCATATAATCGCTTTCCCCTCTCTAATACACTCCCTCTCCTTAACTTATTTCCATCTCTCGTCATTCAACAGGAGATATGTCCCCCCCCCCCCGATCCTTGACGATTTCGTTGTTGTCCTTCATCGTCAACTATTTTCGCGTATAATAATATGTCCTTAATGTGTTCTGTTTATTTTCCTTTTTATTGAGTATTCATCGTTTTAACTGACTGCTGACAGCTGACTGTTTATGCTTGTAAGCTAGCAACCAGTGGACCGACGGCTTTAAGTCCTCTCCGAGAGACTGCATAACAAAGATTAATGCCTTACCAAAGGGCACTAGCGCGTCAAATTGGTTTCGTACCGGGACCTCCCGGTTATGAGACCACCACTTCTCCATCGCGCCTCACAAATAATTACCATTTATAATTTTCTTCTTGTTGGTCAACGTAGCGTCTTCGGTTATCTCCTACAAGCAGATGCAGACAAGCGGGCGACACCTTTTACATTTTGTTTGGTGCAGACCTTATATAGTCATGGCAGAGTCAAATATTTATTTGAGTCACTCTTGTTTATCTTTTCTATAACCACCCTGCTAAATACAAAGTCTACAGTGAGTATAATTACATTTTCACCTCACATTCTTCCAAGTTCCAGTGGAGGTGTTAAATGGACATGGCTTTTGTAGGTTGATTAGCGTCGGCAGAAGCCTAAAGATTACTTTAAAGTAATTAACGTTAAACCACCGTCTCTCGTTTCTTTACTTATGTAATTTTGATTTTTGATTAACATTTATTTGTGCCCAATCTTTTTTTTTTGCAGTAGGCCTTTATCTATGACAGGCCATTTTCCATTTTATACGATGTTTACCTTTTCCCATACTTCATTGATTTTGTGTCACGCAGTGAATTAAAAGAAATTGATCTTTGAATATTAATATCCAAAATTGAATTCATAGTACGATAGTGTAATCAATATCAGACAATAAGGTAAGTCGCAATTAATGAACTAACATGACTAGTCTAGTAATGGAGCATGGAGGTGCCCGTCTCCAGGAGTGTTTTGTTGCTGTTTTTTGGCCATATTTTATTAATTAAAAAAAATTATATATATATAATTATTTATATATATTTATATTTTTTCTGGGGGGGGGGGAGATACCTATTCTGTTTTGTAGATATTAATGACATCGAGTGGGAAGGTGTACGGGGAGGGGGTTCGTATAACCTACTCATATTCCCTTTTCCTTCCTTCTTTCTTTTACTCTTCTCATTCACACATCGCCTCTCTCTCTCTCTCCCTCTCTCTCTCTTTAATATTAGATTGGGAGATGGGCCTGAGCACCCGTCGCAGTTACGCATTTGCTTAAGAAAACTTCCTGATATATTTTTTAAAAATGGGTTTCAGTTTTGAAGAGTTTTGATGAGTCAAATTTCCGCCCATCGCTACTGTTTAGGTAATCACTTTTTATAATACATGAAGGAGCTTTGAAGGAAGAAGTTTTGTTTTTAAAGAACAACTTGATACAAAATAATTGTTTCTCACATAGGATACAGCTACTTAAGAACACCTTGGCTGGGCCAGTCAGCTGGCTGCATAAGGTACTATCTGTTCCCACCAACACACCCCATAGGGATTAACTTTAATCCCTACAAGACGGGATTAGACAATCACCGTGTAGGATCGAGAAGAATATGGTTAAATATTATCGAAGCACCGCCATCGTAATTTGTTTGCTGCGAGAATATGAATTTCTGCATAAGGAAAAAGATTGTTCATGGTTATCTATTTTCATGATAATTACAAAAAGCCTCGAATGAGAGAACAATAATCTCTTATAAGTAATTATACGATATTAACAAACATTATGTTTTGTTTTTTGTTTTCAATCGTGCAAGTGTATTCGGCCTAGTGCTAACTGAAAAAAGTATATATTTGAAAATATGTAAAAGAGAAAGACGGAGAGAAAGCGATTGAAAGAGTGGGAGGAAGAAATTGAAAGAGTAAGAGAAAGAGAGAGAGAGAGAATGACGGGGCGGAATGTTGATTTATATTAGAAAATCGAATTTCATATGCTTTAGGTTATCTAATTCTATTAAATATTTTTGGTGCATGTCTCTCTCTCTCTCTCTCTCTCTCACTTTCCCCCACTCTTTCTCTAGTTGTCCCTTTCTTTTTACCTTTCTTTCTAATTATTGTACTCTTCTCCACTCCTTTATTTTGTCATCTTGTTTTGTTCTCACCTACATCATGTAAATTTTTCTATCTCGTGCTCAGTCGCTTTTCATTACACACTAATGACCAAGGCGCTACGCGTCCGCGTTGCAGCAGCCAAGCCATACCAAGTGACAGAATATTATTAGGATGAGAGGGGTTTAAAAATAAAGCTGTGACAGCTTTCGGTAATATGGTAATATCCGGTAACTCGACCGAGCTCTCCCCTCTTTAAATATATATTCCGATCTTGCCCCGGCAGTGCTGCCAGTTTTGCCACCGCTCGCTGCTAAAGAAGAGCGCACGGGATCTCTTAGCCAGTTTACGAAGTTGATATCATGCCGCAGAAAGTTCTCAGACAGTTGTCTGCTCAAGTGCCAGAGAGCACACACGCTTCCCGCCTATCCCCCCGAACTCTCACTCTCACACAGGCGCCGATGAAAGGCGCCGATAATCGTCTGCATACTTTTGCACCTGAAAAAGGTTCCACACGCATGCGCGACTTTGTCTGTGTGTTCGCTCCGTTCGTTACTCGGTTCTGTTATCTGAGTTCAACCATCGGGCGAATGATATTGAAAGCGTGAGGGGGAAGAGAAGGGTCGCACTTTGGATTTGAAGCTCGCTCTGATCAGTCGTACGTGTGCGGCTGAAGTTTACAGTGATAGGATTCAGAGTCCAGGATTGTGGAAATAATGATCGCAGCCTCCCGCTTGGAAATTATTTCTTGGAGCTAATACATTATTGTTTATACTTTCCAACAACTAAACTGTACTGATATGTGAGTATACTTCAACATTCTACACTCTCGTCTGATCTATATTTGTACCTCTTATCAATAGAGCTTTCATTGTTCATATATTCCTTACTCTTTAATTGTTTGTCCTTTCCTTACTAATTAATTTTATTCTTACTTGGCAGTCGTAATATGTTCGTAAGGTATGGCATGGTATTTATTTTCCAAATCACAATAAGAAACAATGCACACAAAATAGAATAGTACATATAATAAAACCAAGGGTATTGAATAGCAAACTCTGCTTTGTTAACACGATAAAAGTTAGCTTGAACTAGAAATACGCGGCAATATTCTGCCCATGTTTCGCTGCAAGCTGGTGGACATATAGGCCCGAATTCACAAAGGAGGTTAAACCTCCTTTTGTTTCGACAAACCTCCTTTTGTTTTTTTACAAACCAAGGTTTGTAAAAACGCGTCGAAACGCGTCGTATGACGCACATAAACCTCGGTTTGTCGACAAACCTCCTTTGTGAATTCGGGCCAATATGTCAGTCACTGCTAAAAGACAAGTCCATTGTTTTTTCTTACTTATATGATATCTACATCCTTGTGGCGGTTTCATCATAGATTGTAAGTGTTGTTGTTTTATTTTGGTGTGTTAATAAACACTGCAAGTATAACGATTGGTTGGTTGGTTGGTTTTATTTTCCGTGTAAAAATTCAGTGCATACAAGAATACAATTTACAAAAATACAAATCAAGAATTAAAAAACGGCTGGAAAGCTCTATTCAGAGCCATTATTGAAATGGCTCTGTTCTTCCTAGAGGTCCAGAAAACCTCGGTTTGTCGACAAACCTCCTTTGTGAATTCGGGCCAATATGTCAGTCACTGCTAAATGTGATGTTTGATTATCACAATTCATCACTAGACCACTAGACCAGTAGGAATGTGTTAGTATTTTTTTTATCCGCTAAGTAGTGTCGTATGCCATCCCACTGTTAGGTTAATTATATTGATTAATTTTTCGAAAATATTAAATTGATTGTATTATTTTGAATAAACTTGGGTAACTTTCCTCTGAATATCAATTTGAATAAACATAGGTATGTTTTTCTTCTTCTTATGTATTTTTCGTCAACCGCCGCAAGACTATTTTGTATTCAAATACCATTATATATGTGTATAAATATATATATTTGTAAATATTATATATATACATACACCGTTTTATTATGTCAATTTAGACAGCGCAACCTTTCAAGCCCAACCCATATCTCTTCAGGCAAAAACACCTGTCTGTCATTATCATAAAACATATATATTCGAAATTGAATATCAGAGATAGTGTGTGGGAGATCTGCGAACAGAAATAGTCTTCAATTTCGCCGACAAATATAGAAGATAACTCTCCCTTTTGCTCTTTATTCAATCAGCCTACATGTTTTCATTTTTACTTCATGATGTTTTAGTCTTGCATCTATTCACCTGTGCGATGCCTCACTTTTTGATGCACGACTATAACTAGCCATGCCTAAAACAATTAAACTGTTTACTGCATATTATGCTATATATAAATTTCAGTTATTAGGCTGGTATTATTTTGGTATCTACTCACCTGTGAAATGCCTCACTTTTTGATACACGAGTATAACTCGCAATGCCTAAAACAATCAAACTGCGCATTGCATACTATGTATTTCAGTTATTAAGCTGGTAGTGTATAGGCTCGTAGTTGTAAATCAGAATTAATAATAATCTCTAAAATTCCATCGTTCCAACTATTTATTTTCTAATGATAAATATTGATTTAAAAAAGAAAGCAATTTATCAATCGATCTCACATCCATATAACACGGGGTCTTGCTTCGCCCTGTACAAGAGGGACTTGAATTCTGTGATGAGCAAAATTGCTTCACTGCACAATCGTGATGGCCTATAAATGAAACCCGCCTGTGAAATTAAAGCGAGCAACAACCTTTTAAATGCACTCTCCTTCTGGCCATCAACCTACATCTCATCCAAAGTAAACAAAGGTCACCAAACTCGATCAAAGCCACATTTTAACGGGGAAAACCCGAAAATCCAATTTTTGTTTACATCTCGGATCTGAGTAGAAGATTGCCATTGATGCAAGGGGATATCGAGCGGGCTTAATAAACTTCGCTGACCCACGAACTTGTAAACTTTCAGCTCCGGTTTGAGAGTTAAATGACTCAACATGTTTGACGTGAAAACTATTTTGTTTCTAAAGAGGTGTATATTTTAGAAGACGGGGAGGGGGGGGGGTACACTCTTTAGGCCTACGTCAATTGTTTCGCTCTGTCTGGCAGATATAATCTGACAGTTTACGACTGAAGTAATGTCATAATGAATTATTTTGATATAGACTTATACTGACAACGACGCAGTCGCATTGTTTCATGAGAAAATATGTTTTCATTGTGACATCATGCATTCTTGCCAAGAGATGTGTTAGTTTCTGTTTGTTTGCAAGGACGTATAGCCTTTGAATTACACTTACAATTTAATTATACAATCACGAAAGTATTTCTTTAAATAAAATACCACAATTTAAAAAAAAGCTACCAGTAAAAGGAAATAAAGATAAACTGGGGGAAAAAATGTGCAACAAACATGTGTTAAACGAATGGCTACACAATAAATACACACCTTAAAGACAGAAAATGTTTTGAAACATATACGGAAGCCCGCCTTTAACGCAGCCAGTTCTAGTTTTAACGGCTTCTGATTGCCAGAATGTGGGAGTCGTGTCCATTAAACCGATTGTAATTAATAACGAGTTTTACCAAAGAGTAGTCTTTGGTATTACCGTCAATTGTTGTGAAAACGGAAATCTTACAGGGGCTACTTTTCAATCGATGTCATATTTTCCCCTCACGGGTAATCCATCACTATTTCACCTCCCTCATCGGTAAGAAGAAGAAGATAAAAACCTTTCGTCATATCTACCTAGCTCTCATTCAGCTATATTTAGATGAACGAGAAAAAAAAACCTAATAAACAGTTATTTTCATTCCCAAAATTTGCACATATCCTGTCTTGCACTGAGAGAAATTGAGTTACTTTAACCTCGAAGCTTAGCCTATCTTTCACGAGGAAAACATTAATTGATTATCCCACGTGTCATTTAAACGGGATTTTAACTTGATTATGAATGGAAATTTTCCGCTAACGCCAATTGAACGACCTCGCTAAGTACCATGTGTTGATCAATTCAACATGAATTTATCATTATAATAACTATGTTTAAGAAAAATACATTACATTTCGTACTTTCGCAGGGTGAAAATGTATTGGGCTATCAACTGCAGCTACAGCAGCTACAGCAGCAAGCTGAACAATTTTTGTACACAGAAGTATGGAGAAAATATGCTTTAAACGGACTCTGAATATTATCACCAAGATTTTTACAGATCCAAGCGTTTCTGTCTGTAATATCCGCATTCAAATTTCTTCATGTCTTCACTTATTATCATCCACTTCGCTAGGTGTACTATATTGGTCAATAAAGTTGTCCAACAGGATAGCTTGGCAAGTTTACTTTATGCATTTATGGTGGTATTATTCACATGCTGTTACAAGTTTTATCATAGTCTATTTGCTATTACTTTTTAACATACACAATTGAATGAAATAGGCACTTCCGTTGATTAATTGGAAAAAATGAATGTAAATCGTATTTATGCATTTCTCCTCTAATAAACTTTTCCCATCGTAGAATATTGACGATACTAATGTTATGTATCAATGCCAGTCTTACTTAAAGACACCAGAACCCAGTTTGTTTTGGTATCCAAGAAACTTAAGGGACAAAAAACTGCAATAGGTAATGCAAGCACCTAGGTAAAACATAGCCCCTTGTTGAACCTGCTCAACATGTAACTATATCCCAAAACATGATGCCTGTGGTGGATTGTTACCATTGCCAGCCGATAGTCGGGCCCCGTAACGCAAACGTTTGCAATCATGTCAATTGCAAATTTAAAACGACGATTCTGATAGGTAGATGGTCAGCCTTTTAAACAAAATGTGCATGCAGCGATGCTTTTGATTGGTCATTCTCATTTTGTAGTTGATTGCAAAACGTTGTGTTAAGGGGCCCTGACTCAACTCGGCCTACCTCATTATCTCTCCTTCCAAAGTTCACATGTACATTCTGCGCACTTTTGCGTCAGAAGCATGCAAGTGCAGGCTATTTCTATTTACTCCCACTGTATGTTCATTAATGTCCATTGCTCACGGTGCGTCAATTCCCTGACGTGTAGGACTGCGTCAACGACTGGACTTTGACGCACCTTGTAAAAATGGCATCATGCCTTTTCACGTGTGCAACACCGGGCATTCCAGAAGAAGTACGACTTTGTCACGAACAAAAACAAGAAAGCCATGGGAACGCGCTCCTAATCGCCATTCAATACTGCGATAATGAGATTGACGTTACCGCTTGACTTTTCATAATTTCCGACAGACATGAAAACTTCAAACTGCAGCCTCGGGCATGCTTTTAACGTTAAAGCCTGAGTTTTCATTTTCCCCTTGTACATACATGTAGATTCAGTGTGTTGCAATACTGTTTGTATATACTGCAACGAAGCCGGCCGAATATATTCGTCCAATTATCATCAATGTGATAAAAAGAAAGGCAAAGAAAAAAAAGGGACTTATCATTCTTTTAGTGCCTACGAAATTGCTTTCTTGGTTTTGCTCTATAAAACGAAATAGTTTGAATTATATATAGATGAGCTCGTGACACAAAGCTACAGTTTGCCAACCTTGTTTTGATAGTACAATTTACCTGTCTTTAGGATACGATATGTTAAAACAAAGCCGAAAAATAAAAGAACTAAAACATGCGATGGATAATGTACACATACTTATTATGTATAACCTTACAGGTTGTATTAATAGGACATCTACATATAACCCTAAATGGTACATTAACAGGATATCATACATATGGGTATATTACCTTAACCCTATAACCTTAAATTCAAAACAATATAACTAATTAAACTAATGAATAATGATGAAACCTATTGTTTCTTGGGAGACATTTAAGTTTCCTCTGCCTGCAAACGTATATAGAGGGCATGTCTACTTAACGACTCATTTTTCACTACATATGTATTTAACCTTATTGCTTTTTACAGTATAGGCACTCCGATTCCTACATGCTGTTGTAATAGAACATGGTCACAACTTCGCATTTGATTTAGATCTTCTTCACGCTATTCACTGCTAACGTAGTAATCTTACACTAGGGACTACATTACTAATGTCCTAGTGCTTTCAATTTCTCTACGAACATGATGAAAGCCGGCATGACCTGTTTTTATCTTATTGCAGCCACGTCATTCATAACTACTGTAATTAGCAGTTTGAGTCTCATAGATTACACATAATTTTAATTACCTCGTATTTTCGAATGATTTCTATGGCTGTTCTTAATTAACGCTAAGCAGAAAATACATGCAGAATTGATAATTAGTTCGCTCAAACAAGTCAAACATTTATATGGATGGGAGGGGGAGGAGGTTGTGTTGGACGAAATTTGCCGACTGGAAGTGCGAATAATTTACTAACAGAGGTTAAAATTATCTAATATTGTACAAAGCAACGCTCGTGCTAAAATTTCGTTTTCAGGTGAATGTGATTATTTCCACAAAGGAGTTATATAAAATTCACATCATATGCTAAATTTGTTGGTGATTCGTAGAGTTCGTTCCCAAGGTAATTAGTTTCCCTTCAATAGTCGTTTAATTCACCTCGTCTCTTCAAAACGTGATCTATTACGAAAACAAAACGGAACATTACACAAAAAAGTATGTGTGGGGGCCCTCGCATCTTGTACAATAATCCATGAAGCATGTGTTTTTGCAGTTGTAGATTTTCTTTAAGATTCTCAGGGGAAAATGTGTCGAAAGACTGGGGAAAATGTCAAGGAAAGATATCCGATACACGAGAACAATTTCTCCCCGTTTTGGGGGTTTTGTTATCCCAAACGATTTCCTCGACTTTCACGGGAGCGGTATGGCAGATATTAGCAACATTCTAAAGAATATTTGTAAAAACATGCAGTTGTCATTCTTCGTGAATCATGCATGTATATTGTAATTGCCCGACGTGCTTTCTGTAATGTAGGTAGATTAAATTATCAAGGCCAACAAGTTGATTTGATGTCAGATCTTCAGAAGAATACTACAGTTTGTTGATTTAATAGCAAATTAGTTATAATCTTGTGAATCTATAAGAAGTCAAAATGTGTTAATATCATACTACACCCCATATGTCAAAATTCGAACATGTTCTAAACTTGTACATATTCTTTTTAATCTATTTGGGTCACTTTCTTATTATGTTCCTGCTTTGTTTTTTGACATATCTTTTTAACTATTTCCCATGTTGTCTTTATACAAAAACTTTACATTTGACCCTGTCTCTGTTTCGGAACGTTCCTCCTCATTGCCCCTCCCCCTTCCCTGTTTTTCTTCATTTCCCTACTAATCTCTCTTTCTCTCACTCAATCTCATTTTCTCTGTATACGTATAATATGTTTGCCTATTTTTCTATATCTTTTTCTCCGTCTAGTCTGTCTCTGTCTATTTTACATTTCTATTCGATTATGTGCGTTTCTAATGGTGCTATCACCTGCATTTTTTTGGCACAATGGAAATGGTTTGCAAATGAAACCACGTGTGAAATAAAAGCAAGCAAAAAGACACGACGTCACAGCATGTAACTAAGCCGTAGTCATTACCTACCGCATTTAATAATCTCAGAAGATTGTTCAACATGAATATTTGTTGATAAGCAGGACGTCGAACCCAATACCAAAAGCCCTCCCATCAATCATTAAATGAACATATGGTACATTATCCTTTCCCCTTTTCCCACGTTTTCTTGTCGTTTCTTCTTCTAAATTGTGTTTAATTCTTCTTTATTTCTGCCAGTCATTGCTCACTGATCTCATTATCAGTAGGACGAATTATCGACCTGAGCAGTATGTTCGAATGTCAGGCGAAAACCTCCATATCATGGTTGCCTACGGAAGCCACATAGTCTCCTGTGTCTCTTGTTAAGCACGGTGTTTGCCTTTGGAAACCGATTAATGTATGACTCAAAACATTCACGTCGAAAGGGTTCACGGAACCAATCAAGTGAAATTCGGTTGGAGAACAGCTGGAATTAGAAACATTTTCCCCTTCAATGTGTCAAATGAATGGAATTTGAAATTAAAGTTTGTCCCGTTGAAGTTGCTACAAAGTGATAAGTGGGATATGACCTGTTTTCCCATAGACTGTGATGATAATGCTGGGAACTATTACGTGTAGCTATCGATTGGTTCATTTAAAGATCCATTTATCCTCTCATTCCTAAGATTCCCATTGTAATCGTTGTATGTACTACATAGTTAGTATGAATTATGATCATGAGATTTACGCGGTTATTTTTCCAGTTCTTGGAAAGTGTATTTTTAACAATTTTTTTTTTTTTACAGTTTGCGATTTTTACGCCGATATATGCTGCTATATTAATGTTGTTTATTATCATTATTTTTTTTTGAAATTATTATTAGGCCTATCTTTATTATTACTTTGATAGTAATTGTTTTGATTACTATTACTACTTCTACTACCACTATTATTATTATGTGTACTATTTTTAAAACTTATCACTTATTGACATCTAATGTGTAGGCCTATGTTCTATCCTTGCAGATCCTCTGTTATCATGAAGTACACGACGCCAACAATGAGCGCTGTGCTCCTGAGCGTCTTCCTTATCCTATGCCAAGTACTTGATCCCACCGCTGCCATCGGTTGTATCCGACCACCGTCCTGCGACACCGATGAGGAGGCTGGCTTTGCCAGCATGCTCTGTGGTCAGCGACGTCTGAACTGCATTCCCCAGGAGCAGCACCACGCGCGCTTCCTGGACATGCACGGCAACAGGCTCACCAACCTGCTGCAGGACGCCTTCAGGCAGTTCTATAACCTTGAGAGACTCGATCTGAGCTCGAACGAGATTGCCTCCATCACACCCGGGGCATTTTCTGGACTTCACAACCTCACGAGTTTGATCCTGAAGAGCAACAGGATCAAGAGCATCAGCGCCAGTACTTTCTCGGGTGCAGCCAAGTTGGAGACCCTGGACCTGTCCAGAAACAACATCTCCAGGATCACAGTTGGAGCTTTTAATGGTCTGAGCCAACTCAGGACGCTATACCTCAATGAGAACCAGATGATGTGGTTAAGACCTGGAATGCTTCAAGGTCTTCCAAGACTAGCCCTCTTGTCCATCCACAGCAATGGTATGCGCACCATCGATGCAGCGGCCTTCCGAGGACTTACCCACCTCCGTGCTCTCCAACTAAACAACAACAACATCGCCACCATGGGCAACATCTTCGTATCCTTGCCATCGCTGTCCACATTATGGATCGGTGAGAACCCACTAGAGTGCGACTGTCGGGTGGAGTTCCTCAGGAGGCTTTTAGTGCCACAACAAGCTGGTGCTGGTCTCCTCGCCGTAAGACACCCGGTGATTTGCAATGGGCCTAATGTCATGAGGGGTCTCGATATGCGGTACGTGAATGATCCTCTCCAATGCACCAAGCCAATCTTCAAGAGGGTAAGTTTACACAATGTAAACCATGTATAACAATTAGCGTACATTACACACGAGCCGTCATTTTTATTCCGCTATTACCTGCGCTAATCATGATTATAAAGCCTGTCAATGCAGGCAGCCCTTACGCAAGTAATTTAACTCAACATTAGTTTTGTGCTGCTCAATTTACATATTTTTAACGATGTAACCCTCATATGGCCCGTCGACGGACCACTAGTCGGTGACGCAGTCGTACGTCACGCCAGTGTCGCCTTGTGCACGATGGGCGTAAGTGATGTATTGTTCTAATCTAAAACAAAATGTTGTTTATTCCATTGCTGTAAAGGAACCGCAATGTACTTATGAGAAGGTAGGCTTAACCTAAGATTGAGGGTGGGAGGCCATTTTGTTTGGTGTTATTTGCCCATCTCATATTACGGCAGACTATAAATCAATGGAAACCTCATAATCTAACTAATGTTTGGAGAATTGACAGAGATGTCTGCACAGAATCATATAGGGAAAACAAGAAAAAACTCAAGCAAAAGGGACAATCCCGCATCATCATCGAGCAACCACAACGCCTATTCCAATTACCAGCTTTCTCAGGCAATTAGCGCCTCCCGCTAACTGTTGCCTAACGGCTTCAAAATGGTGGCAGCGTTCGTATAGGAAAACTCCAATTCATTTTGATAATTCAAAATTAAGTTATCACTCTTCCCCCTCCTCAAGCGGAGATCATATGTACGTTAGAAACATGAAAGACCTGGCCGCCGAACGGGGTTATCAGTACTTCCGGGGTCGGTTTGTGTTTCCGGTGCGGGCCTGGGGATAGTCATACCATTCCTTCACCACGACGGGATAGTAATCTTCCCCTATATTTTGATGAATGAATGAATGATATAGACTCTAACCTGGGCAATGACCAAAGCATTCCCCAAGAATTCATTTCCCAGAAATATGCCCGACATCTGGGGATCTGAAAGATATGACCTAAATTCGCGCACCTGAATTTACAGGATATTAAAATACAGGATGTTTATTTTGTACGTTTGACTGGAGTCCCGCTGCGTGGTCAATTTGACAGTTAATTGCGCTTTTCCGAAACAATTTGCTCTCTCTATATTTTTAGTTACCATAATATTTCTCAATCCGTTCATCTTTTAAAGTCTTATAAATATTGATATTGATAATGTATGTCTGCCCTTTAATATAGGGTCCTTTTATCAATGTGAATACAGATTTAGAGTTAAGTAGTGTTGCTATATTTAAATTTTGCCCCCATTTGCATTGGTAGGTTAGTAGAGAATCGGGAAGAGCCAATCAATTTTTTATTGCTGCAAAATTTAATAACGTTGTTCTCTATTTAAAACACACTTTATCCGTGAAATATATTGTAACGGCAAGTGACGAAAAT
Organism: Hemicentrotus pulcherrimus; assembly: GCA_003118195.1. Classification (NCBI taxonomy): domain Eukaryota; kingdom Metazoa; phylum Echinodermata; class Echinoidea; order Camarodonta; family Strongylocentrotidae; genus Hemicentrotus; species Hemicentrotus pulcherrimus. The sequence continues at coordinate 60,456 of BEXV01000669.1, forward strand.
CACAATGTTTTAGCACCGTTCTCGTGAAGTCAAGGGTTCTTGCAACCATTATTATTATCATTATTATTCGGTTTAACTATATTGTTCCGACTAAACGTATTACAATCAATCACCTTCACTAGATCCTATCACAAATCACAGTTTAAGTCAAATCATATTTGAATTAACCCATCTCTTCCTGTTCAAAACAACAAAAGGGATTATTAACAAAAATCTTAAGCAACCGCATGCAATCTAAAATGTGATACTTGTTGAACAAAAAGAGTACATTAAAATCCGATGCAACATGCAAGCTATTTAAAAGATGATACAGGTTAGGTTAATCATGCAAGCCCTGGATTTGAGCGTTTGTAAACAGAATACTTTCCGGCAGTTTGTGGTAGTCCCTCGGATTTGCCCTCGAAAATCCTCGCGCCTACATGTATATCCTCCTGTTCTTTTATTGCGCTTAAAGCCCCTCTAAAGTGTTGGGAGCCCGAAAAATTTGATGGAAAAAATTCACTTAAATTGTATAATAATGTGAAAGAAGATGACATTAAAGACATTTCTGCAAGGATATTCAAAACAAATGTGTTTGAAGTCGAATATTGATGAAAGAATACAAAATACAGAAAACGCAAATTATGTATTCTTTTATCATTACTTGTCTTCATACACATTTTTTGGTAGAACATCTTTGCAGAAATGTGTCTTAAATGAAATCCTCTTTCACATTAGGATACATTTTAAATGATGTTTTGACATCAAAATGTTTGGCAAATTTGGGTTTCCCAACACGTTAAGAGGGGCTTTAAAGATCCATTTCCATATCCCAGCTTTTCGCTGATCTCCTTTGAGCGCGCGACCTGACAGCTTTCGGTTCGAATTTCCATGTCGGGGTGCGATGAAGAAGAAGAAAAAAAAAACGCGGCTCCTTGGGCAACACCCCTCTACCTTGCTAATCTCCCCGAAACATCTACTACACCCCTTTAAAGGGGGCAGGCAGTTCTAACTGAGCTCAAGGCTCGATAATCAGCAAAAAGAATAGCTGATTTCAGCACAAACCGCATCGTGAGTAGATGAAGTGTATTCCGGGGGCAGACAGGCAAGCAAGGCATGTAAAAAACAAATGACAATTGCTCAGAGAAAGAGAGATTGGTAAACAATAGAGCATTCAGTATAAAAGCTGGATTACGGAGTATCACATTCGAATATCACGAACTTGATTCTTTTCGAGATGAATAAATCATAGCCTTCCTTAAAGCACCTCATAAATATATGACTTTATTAATGTGAGAACAAAACAAAAAGTATTGCAGATGTAATTTAATTGAAATAAAACGTTTCTATTCCAGTTAAGATTTAATAATTTCGTTCGACACCAGAGCAAAGGATACTCAATTTAGATGTAGTGTCCTGATGAAAGTCTGAAGAATGATACTGAAGACTTTGATTAATTTGTAATTGCTCCGTAATAAAATAATGTACCCAACCATAATAATATCGTTTTTTTTTTTTTACAAAACTTGGCAGTATTACAACTAAGAAAGTGGATTTTAAAACCCACTCAAATGGTGAAAGAGGGAGTGAGAGAACGGAAATGGGTTATGATTTCTCTGAATCATAAGGGAATTTCAGAATTAATTTGGAATATTATTAAAATAGACAAATCAAGGTTAAGGGTAGGTGGTTTTAAGATGTACAAGCTATTATCATAAATCCATCACTGTTTCGTCTACTTGAACTCAGTACTTGTCTGCAAACTTGGCTTCGTGATTAATGAGACATTGAGTCTCAAGAGGAATTAAAAATGGTGATGATTGATGATAATGATTCAATTCAATTAATTTTATTTCACATCTCTTTAAAAACACATCAGAAGATATTCAAACAAATCATGACGATNGGGGGTGGGTAGGGGATGGGGAGAAAAGAAGAACTTTAGAACTGATTTGTCCTCCCTCCCAGACAATCCTGGATCTACAAGCGATAATAATAATAATAACACCACTACTGCTAATGAAGATGATGATAGCAATAACAAAAACAACAATACTTATAATAATTATAACGTTAATATTAATGATAGTGATACATTAAAGAAATAAAGGAAATAAATTAACCCTGTGTTATTTCCGAACATACTACCTAACAGTTTAATTCTAACTCTATATGATCAAGGAATAGAGGTGGTAAAATTGATTATGAATAAATGGGGCAGGAAATAATTGAATCCAAATTATCGGCTTTGATATACGTCCTCTGGTTAAGACGCGGCATATAGAAACTATAATGTTTATATAAAAAGATGCCTGAATGTTGTCATACATACGCTTCTGAACTGTATTTCAATGTCTAAACTTTTTGTATGGTATAGAACAGGAAGCATCACACGTGTCTTTCACGTATCTTCCATAATTAATCACAAACCTGACACGCATTGCCTTGGAAAAGCTTTAAACAGTCTATTACCATGACAACCAACAGAATGGGGGCAGCATGCCAACTATATTAATAACATTCGCACCGTAAGAATCATCTAAATAAAGCGCGCGGATCAAAAGAGAAAAGTTGGGGACATCTTAGCTATGAGACGAGCTATCGGGACGTGAATAGGAAGTCCCACTTCTGCTGTTCCTACCTTTCATGAAATTACTGCTATTTTTAGTGATTGTTTATTATCAAAGAATCCATTGCAGGGGGCAATACTTGAATGTTTTTTCACTAGCACCAGATAAACAGAATTAATAGGGTACAATTCCGAGGTTAAAAAAAGTAAATATATTATATATCTTCATTTGCCAAAAAAGGACAATAGAAGTCGAAGTTACGCGTTGGATTAGTAGTCACACAAATATAAGAAAAACATTTAAATATTATCATAATATTGAAACCTCCATGAAACAGCATATCTTTTAAAACTACATTGCATCAAAATATGAGTCAATGTTGAAAAATAAATCATTGACGTGAACATTTTGAAAGACGAGGACGCTTTATGTGCTTATGTTTGAACATTTTCGGCAAAGTCTTGGAAAATTGAGCCCGATTTGTTGAGTGTCAGCAAAGGGTCTACTGCTGGTATGTTGACTCTTATATTTTCTTCTTTCTCTTTCTTTACAGGAAAGGTTCCAGTATCTTATTGCCAAAGGACAGGACATCTCGATGACATGCGATGCCTCAGGTATCCCTTCCCCGGCCTTGTCCTGGGTAAGCCCTAGGGGAGAACCCATCCCCTCCATCACAGCCAGTACAGCCAACCTGAACTACGCCCATGCCCCTCGGATCAGCGTCCGCAGCGATGGGTCTCTCAACATCCGCCACGCCCAGCTCAACGACGGTGGCAACTACACCTGCCTGGCACAGAACCCCGGTGGTCAAGCAATGGCCGAGATTCGAGTCACCGTGGTCAACGAACTCCCAAAGCCAACCCTTGAGGCTCCAAGGAAAACGACCCCTGATATGTGGCCGAGGGACCCCAATGGTGGTGGTGACACTGCGGGCAACGAACCATTGGGAGGTTGGCCCAAGCAGGAGCGGCCACCGTTAGCTTGCATACCGGAGCGATCCCGGGCGTGTGATTCTGCAACAGGTGTGGTCGTAACGGCCATCGTGACTTTCCTGACGACCCTTATAACGTGCGTGGTCGTATTCTACCTTTGGTATCGTAAGCAGACAGCCAAGATCCACTTCGCTTCATCGCCACTCCCGAAGGCGCAGGGATCCCCCAACAATCAGTCATCGATGAAACCAACACTTCGCCGCTTTATCAACGCCATCTCGAATCCTGCACACCTGTACGCCAAGCCCAAGCCCACGAAAAAGCAGCGCCAGGCCGGGTTCACCTTTCACAAAGCCAGCAACAAAGCGGACGATGCATGCAGACACATTATAGCCCCGCTGACAGAAAAGCCGTCCATTCTCAGTCAAGGCATTCCCGAAATGGATGCGCCCCCGCCACCGCCCATGACCGGAATGAACCGGACACACCCGAAAACAAGTGAACAGAAGAGGTTAAGCGTCGCGCGGGAACTGCTCCAAAACAGCGCCACAATCTCGCGGTCTTCACACCTTTACGAGAACGCGACAGCTTTAAACGATGACCCGAACTACACAGCACTAGATCCTATGACGAGATGTATAGTCAACGACACCTACGTATCTTAGATTAGTTATGACAAGAAAATAAGTATGATTTTATTTATGAAAAACAATCCATACAAGATCACAAAATGAAGGATTCTTTTGTCGTCATCTAAGAATATGGAACAAATCAATGAATGACTATCGCCGATCATTTCAATTGATGGAAGTGTCGGAAAAAAGTGATAGCTAGTACGGTATTTGAATGGCTTTCGAAGCCTACTAGTCTTTCGAAAACATGGACGAATTATAGCATTCATCTAAACGAAATCAAAGGTTTATACATGGCCTGGAGAACTTGCAACACTTTGAGCTTTAGGAGACTGTTTTCATGAAAGTGAAGGAGAAAGAACTCCATTTAGTCTCTAGGAACTCATTGATTGGCGGAATTGCTTGTGACTAAGCGAACAATACGGAATACAGTTCAATTTTCAAGGAACTGTTCTATTAACATGGCTCTAAACGGCATGCAGGCTGCATGACAAGCATGTGTTTTATCGGTAGACGTTTCCACCTGTAAAAAAAGATATCCACGCTTGGTGGATCCCAGGCAAAGGGGTGGGGCGCGGCGCATAATGCGAAACTCAAATGCAGTTTGTTTTCTTCTTCCACTTTCAGAGTTTGGAGTTTTTTTTTCGAAAAGATATCCATGTATTATTTCAAAGGGTTCATCACATTCGGAAGACCCTCAGCTCCCTTACCTCTTCATACCTATCATTTCTTCCACCGCATGTGTTCCAAACTTCCAACATCCATCATCACCTGTCTCTGACGGGCGCCTGTGCATCCACTTTTAACCAGTATACACCACCTGGACACTACGACATACGTCACCTGGTACATTTCCTTTATTTTCCCTTTCTCCTCCCTCTTCTTCATCCTCTTCCTCTTCTGTTTCTGTCACAAGACGTGAGGTTAATAACCCCTCTTCCATTTCAGGCCATGCTTATAGAAATGAGCCTCGAATCTCGCAAATGAATGAGTTCCGGTCCTCGATATCCGTTGTAGGGTTGGTCCGCAGCCGGCCATAACAAACATGCCTGGATGAAGTTCTATGTATGCTCTCATACAGACGTAATAGTTCGGTTAAAAGCATCCAGACCTGTTTATGTCCATGGTTGAGAGGGGTTTGCTGTACCCTCGACATAAATAGGTCTGGATCATTTTAAATAACAGGGGAGTATGTATACCTCAGACGTAATACTCGGCTACTTGAAAGCATCCAGACCTATTTATGTCAATGGTTGAAAGGGGTTTACTGTACCATGGACGTAAATAGGTCTGGATCACATTTTAAATAACAGGGGAGTATGTATACTTTAGACGTAATACTCGGCTACTTTAAAGCATCCAGACCGACTTATGTCCATCGTTAAAATAGGCTTACTCTTAAGATGGAGCATGTGTACTAAGATGTGATATTTGCCTTAACCCATCTTATTACGAACTATGCAATATCACTAGAGGAGCAACATGATTGCTTGTTAGTTTACAAATTAGTAAAACATTAGACGTCATTACAAACAGTGGAGGTCAGATGTGATGGTACAGTGTTTCTCTTAATACCAAGTCACTAAAAGAACTGAAAAGAAGTAAACTAAGTTGATCTTTTCGGTATTTGTCTTAACTTTCGTAATTCCTTCGTGGATTTATCACCCTAGAAAGGTCCAAGGAAGTGAGGGTTGTTTGAAGTTTTACATGACAGGACCGGTGTGCCACGAAATATCTTAAGGGGAGTGAGGAAGCGCTAGATGAGAGAAATGGAGAGGGAGCGAGAGGAGATAGAGAGGTAGAGAGGGAGAAGGAAGCAGAGAAAGAAAAAGAAAAAGAATGTAAGTGAGTGTGTGTGTGTGTGTGCGTGTGTGTGTTTTATGGAGTCTTGTTTCTTTTCCTTGCAGTCATGCACGATTTTGTACATGATTTTAAAGTAGGCGCGCAAATATAAGAGTGCGACTGACATTTCGTTTCCATGGTTGCAAAAAGTGAAGAGGAATTGAGCTGTTTCATCTCTTTACCAAATATAATGATTTAATTTGTTACAATAAACTATCCCTCGAACTGTTAAATGATGACTCTTTCAACTGAAACGGGAGTCTTTTGTTATGCGAACTACATCTAATTAATCATCGGTAAATCTGTAAAGAAATTGTGTGTGAGATATATTATATATGCAGTATATAGTATCGACATTCGATATAATCTTATTGTCTTATGTTTTCATGTGATCGCTTTGAGCATGTAATTGCGGTGAACTTGATGGTCCTGTGATCATATGAACTTGGTGGTTCCATTTTTTTCTAACATAAAGAATGTAATTTGAATGTGAAAATGCTCTTTCAATATATGTTTATGAATTGTATTACTTGGTCTGCTTGGTAAATATTATTGATAAGGACATTTTTATATTTTTGAAGATTCCTAGCTGATTATGTTTCGATTTAAAAAGAAGAATATATCTTATTGTCTCCCAGCCTTTTTTTTCGATAATTAAAAACAAAATCAATTTCATGGGGGACAGAGAGTGATATATTTTTTTTATTAATGATTGTATTTATCTTTATTGTACATAAGATGTATAATTCTTTATTTGGTGACCATGTTTGAGACGAAATTTGAAGTTATCAAAAAGTATTTTATTTGTGATTTTATTTGTTTGTGAAATGTATGTATGATAAAATGTTGACTATGTAAATACTATTTGTACGTCATGATTTACGTGTAAAATAAAATTCTATGAGCAATAAACGAGAATGAATTTATTATGAAATTACTGTTTGAATATTTGTATTAATTATGGAAGAAGCTGTGAAGATGTAAATGATTCTCGATAGGCTATTTGCAGAAATATATCATATTATTAATATTATATTATTAATGGTTACGGCAAAATCAATAGGTTGGATGCCCATAAAAACTCAGTCATATGTAAAATATATGGATACGTGACAGGTTTAAAGTGTTAATGTTTAGCAGAGAA
>BEXV01000669.1:145955-155975 GCA_003118195.1 Hemicentrotus pulcherrimus
CCCCCCCCCCCCCCCCACACCTTGAAAAAACCCTGCGTACGCCATTGGTTGAAACGTTAATGTCCTGTCAACATTATCGTAAAATACAACAGTGGATTCAGTGATATATCATGTAATTAACGATTAAGGATTATCGATTCATAAAGGATTCTCCCCGATGGTTTCCATTATAATGTTTTCCGAATGACAAGTACATGCATGGTATAATGCCTTGTTTAACGATATCAATGACGTTTTTTTTTTTTAAATAAATGTTTTTCGAATGGCACATACATGAACGGTATTATGCCTTGTTTCACGATTATCGTATCATCAAAGGAACGGAAGTAATAACCGGATGAAAGTTTCCGCGTTTCTGAGTATTCTTTTATCTACCTTGTCATGTCTACCATGTCTACCCGGTGGAAAATTTTCCTAAACCCGTGGCTGTCATTGTGTGGTTTTGATTTGGTTCTGTCAAATTGTGCAGATTTCCTTTTACTTTCCACTTAGAGGTTTTTCAAATGACACTTCCGATGCCTTGTTTCAAGAATTGTGCATTATTTAATTTTATTGTATATTTTGTTGTTGTTGTTGGAAGTTTTAATCTTAAGAATCTGCTAAAGTTTTCGCACTTCTGAATATTTGTTTCCCGTTTGGTGGAAATCGTTGAACGGTAATGGATATGACTTACAGTTCGTACTTTGTGGACAATAAAAGAAAACAAAATCAAACAAACATACAACATACTACGTCCGTAATAGACCTACTCAAGTTCAAATCCCGATTGTTTTCTTTTCTTTTTCTTCTTCGAAAGCTTATAAACTTTTTTGCGCCGATCTATATCTTTGTATTCACAAAAAGCACAAGGAAACCAAAATGTTGACAAGGTGCAAATATCAAGTTTAAAAGATTCAATTTTGTTTTACCCCAGGCACACTGGCGTGACAGACAAGAAACCGACAACGAACCGAACAAACATAACCTCTCCCGGCCAAGATTCTACCGTGTATTGGTTGGTTCTGAAATGGTTGGCAAAGTGAGTGGGGTATAACACCGGTCACACTATCAAACCGACCAACTCTTGGCCATTTATACCACAGTAAAGCTATGGTCACAAATCAGAGCGGCGACCGACCGATTAGTAGCCTGCTCGGTCGCCGCTGGAATTAGGCATCGACATTTTTTTTTTTGGAGAAGTCGAGCAGGCTGTAGAGCCCCAGCGATGCCTGGGTGGTGCACTGTCGAGTTCCCGTCGGTCGCCGGTTGATTTTAGGTAAAAACTGGGCGAAATCGCGGAGCTTTTCCACGGGGTGTCCCGGCCAGTGACCGACCGGTGAACCATCGATTCCCGAGCAGTCTCCCACCGGCCGCCGGCTGATTTTAAAGATATTGCACGGCGGCCGGCCAGTGATTAGTGGGGCTCCAAAATACGCCCGATGCCCGGCCGTTTGCTGCCCGGGCGCGTAATTTTTTTTCCTACTTGAGCTCGGGACCCCCAGTATGGACTCATTTGCATACAGCCACTCAGAGCTCATCTTGTCAATAACTAACTCCGGGAAGCTCCAACACCGGCGCCGGCGCCGGTGTTGGAGCTTCCCGGAGTTAGTCAATAACAAGCTTTACGCGTGCTAAAGATGAGAAATTCAAAACTGTGCAAAGCTCTGGGCTTCACACACGTACACACAGCGCCCTGCCTATATCAGCATGCATGGTGTGCGTGCATAGGCATAGGCTTGCAAATGTTTCATTTTAGCTCTAACATCTCTCCCTTTAACAAATTTATTACAGATCTACAAATATCAGCTTATAAAATTGCTTTGAAAAACTGTTATTTCACACTAAGTTACAATTACTCTATCAATCAAGGATAGGCCTTTCTCGTCATCGAAGCCACTACATATTATAGGGACTAATTTCTAAATATTATGATTGACAAAATATATTATAGATCTACACCTCTAAAAGACTCTAATAATATCAGCTTAAAAAATTACTGTGATGTTCTCAGGTAAGAATTCCTGCAATAAGTAACGAAATAAAGGTGATATTATTAGAGCCTTTTAGAGGTGTATAATATAGTCTAGTTCTATAATAATTATCAACAGTAAAATCTTTAGAAATGAGTCCCCGTAATATAAAGTGGCTTTGATGACGAGAAAGGCCTATCCTTGATTGCTAGAGTAATTTAAATTAAGATCTAGCGCTAAGTAATAACTTTACACGACAATTTCATGAGCTGATTTTATATTAGAGCCTTTTAGAGGTGTAAAGATCTATGATAAATTCTCAACCGTAAAATCTTTAGAAATGAATCATTGCAATTATCATTTTGACAGTAACGTTTCCTCTCCAAAGACCACTTCACCATCATTCAATTTCCAGCAGGTTTGATAAACAAAGCATTGGTTTCCCTTCTGAAATTGTCATTAACGCCATAATAGACGAACATATTGATGATGTGGTTAATCAGTCGCATCTGATACAGGAAGTTGACCGTGCCTTCCCCGGCGGTCGTCTGCTGCATCTGCACGATGTACCTCCTTGGCAGGTTCTCGAGGATGAGGACTGGCATGCAGGAAAAGACGTATATGATGGTGACAATGAACATCATCTTGGTCATTTGGTCTTTTTTGATACGAGGTTTGGACTTAGGAGCCGGAGCAGACGTGGCGTCAGACGCGACTGGTCCAGGTGAAACTGGTGATACTTGATTCTTGACGTTGAAGTGACCCTTGTTTGAAGAATTCGGGTGATCCAGAGAGGAGGAGATTGAAGCTATGGAAAGATGGTTTTCACCAAAGGCGACACGCGAACGCGTGGTGTCCACATAGCTAATCACCGGCTCCGAAACGTATCCTTGCTGACTAGATGGACCATCATTTCTGATTGCATGTCCACCCTCTAGTTGATCACTGTTAACCATGTTTGTTGTCCCATGCTCCTTCTGAGGCAAATCTGAGTTCCCCGAATCTTTCGTTGACACGGTGGAAGCTATACCAGCTTGCATGTAGGCAGTCTTCTCGTGGTGGTGTTTTATTTTTCGATAAATCATACCGTAGCAGAACGAGCAGCTAATGCAGGCTAAGAGATAGATGATGATCAGGATCATTCCATAGACAGTGTTGATCCAAGCCGGACCTTTGTAAACGCATACTGCCCCGACTTCATTGCCATAGGGAATGAACGGTATGCAAATTATCATACAGAAAGCATTGCTGACGACAACCCAAAATGTGGCTTTCTTCCTTGACGTTTTCAGTTTGAAAGGACTGCACACCATGACATACCTATCAATGGCAATAACGCTTGCCAACAGAGCAGATTCGCAAGCAAAAGCTCGACGAAAGAACCAGAAGAGGACGCAGTTAAACCGCGTTCTGAAACTCAGGTTGACTGCCCAAATGATGGCGACGATGAGCAGGGCACTGCTGATGAGATCGACGACGGCAAGAGTGATGATCAGAATGTCGGTGGACAGTTTCTGGAGTCTTTTCTGAAACACGCGAATGATGATGGCGTTTCCAACGATGCCAAATACTCCGCAGACGACAAGGTAGGCTACATAACATGCTACCAGCAACTCCATCTCGCTGATTGGCTTTCAAGAGTGCCTCCCACAAGGAAATACTAGAGTTTATATAACTAGACAAAAACCCAGGTATGAATCTTTAGCAATATTCACTGTCACTCGTTTCAGTCATGCAAATGATGCGGCAAGATGAAAGCAAACACACTTGCCAAGACCTAAAAGGGAGGTCCAACCCGCAAAGCATAGCGTCGAAAAATCAGAGAATCAGACTGGTGAAAGTTTGAACAACAAATAGGACAGTTATACATTTTTCGAAACTTGTAATTATTAACGTTTATGCCCCTCAAATGGCCTGAATCGGTAATGTCACTGTATGGCGAAGTGCCGGACAACTTTTTAAAAATTTGTTTCAACACACGATGTAAACTTAATGTTATTTATTCAAAATCATGTGTCGGGATGTCTTTTCTTTCTAGAGAACCTAAAGAATCATGTTACCTTCTTAACTCTCGCATTATTGGTTCGACTTATTTAATTCTTTTGCCAATTCTTTTTCTCTTATTTTTTCTCTTTCATACAAATGAGATTATTTCAAAGGTATGATTGCCCATTAACTGCTCCACTTAAAACATAATGGGTATCTACATTTAGAATCATCTAATGACGATGTGTCCTGGTCGGTCTTACCTTGACACATGATTTATGGTTTGGCTGCGTCATTAGTCTGGAAACACGCATCGACGAATCAGTAATGCCATAAGTGTATTACACACATAGAAAAACACTCCCAAGCCAAAGGCCCTGACAAATCATACTCCATTAAAATTTGTAGGAGCAGAAAGCGATCGATGTTTATTTCTTTTGTTTCATGCAGAGGGCGGTTTTAACTGGCAATCAATAACACCGGGATTTTCTCACCAAGTTTCAACGAATGGCGTTGATAACTTTGCGCAACAGACTGCAGAAAAGAGGAAGACAAATCAGGCATGCCATTATAGCAATGATAGGATGCACTAAATCTGCGGTAAACGGATGGGCCCCAAAGTACATCTCCAGCGGTGAGATGTTAATGCACTTTTTATTAAACTGACAGGACCGGGATGGGGCTAACAAAGAAATGTGCGATCGGCGATTGGCGAAGAGTTGCCAGATGTGGTGATGATGAGCACATTGAAACTTTGTTTTCTTTCGCATTCCTATTAAAAAAATAATAATTCCGGAATCATTCCATTTTACCCCATAAGGGGTAGGGTTGGGTAGAAACAAATAACAATGATGATCATACCTTATTAAATTTTACATAGAAAATATACAGCAATAGTTGTACTCCGGGTATTTAAATAATCTCTACCAAGTTGATTGCCATTTGATGTTTAACTAATTACAACACTCTCTAAATTTAAAATCCTCTGTCGCAGATACCTATACCCAAAAGTTAGACTTTGAAGATTTGTTTTAATTATACCATTTATTCCATCTTAAATGGTAACCAGCATGTGTGTGTATGTGTGTGGTTTGTGGGGAGGGTGCATATGTGTGTAGATGTGGGTTTGTGTAGAATCATACAAAAGTTCCTACTTGCTTAATATATTTTTTTAAATCCTAGTTTATAGGTGATCCAATTTACAAGCTGTGCTTTATGGGTCACCTTGATGTACTCTCTGACTTTGTGAAATATTTTAGATACTGTTTAATATAATGACATCATCTGTGACTTAATGCTGTACAACATTGTGAATGTGCCTTTTCTAGAAGTAAAAGTGATTCCATTATAGAGCAATCCACAATATCCTTTTTGCATGCATGATAATAACACATTGCCTTTGCATTGCATCAATAATATATATATATATATATATATATATATATATATTAACACGAACAAACCTACTTTCGATAAATCGACCTAAAGCAATTCCAGGTGCCACATGCGTCGGTTATCGAAATGAGCGAATTTTTACCAAAGACGTATTACGCATCCCGAACAGAACATGATTTCTATGGGACACTCAATAATAATAATAACAATATTTAGTTTTATAAAAGCGCTTAATACGATGTCCCTAAGCGCTTTAAAAATATACTATTGCCCCGGTCATTGGATTCAGTGCTTGCCCGCACACACTGTGTGCGCCATCTCCACTCTCTCAGCCAGGCGTTACTTGATGCTCAAAAACTTTATTGAAATAACCCTTCAGTTGATTTTTCGAAAGTAGTTGCAACCATGTTTGCTGTAAAAGAGTAGAGGTATAAAACTATTTGCATCAGTAGTTCTATTTCGCTAGGATACTCTTATCTCGATATTCTCTANCCTGCCTGACCTATTATCCCGCACACTGCAGTTTACCGGGCGATTTTACAGGAATAGTTGAAGTTTATGACTGCTCTTTCGACCAATCAGATGGCTGCATTCTTTAAGTGAGGTATATAATTAGTTTTATAAAAGCGCTTAATACGATGTCCCTAAGCGCTTTAAAAATATACTATTGCCCCGGTCATTGGATTCAGTGCTTGCCCGCACACACCGTGTGCACCATCTCCACTCTCTGGGGAGCATTCCAGCCAGGCGTTACTTGATGCTCAAAAACTTTATTGAAATAACCCTTCAGTTGATTTTTCGAAAGGAGTTGCAACCATGTTTGCTGTAAAAGAGTAGAGGTATAAAACTATTTGCATCAGTAGTTCTATTTCGCTAGGATACTCTTATCTCGATATTCTCTACCCCTTAGTGTATACAATTTGTCAGTGGAAAGTACAAGACTATGTCAACACCAGTTCCGTCATTCGCTCTCCTATAATTAATCATAGTCAGTCTTCTTCCTCAAGGGAAAGTCAAATAAATAATAAGAATTTCTGGTGTAAAAAACAGAAATCTGAATGGCGCCTATCCACCGGCTACTACCCCATGGGAAATTATTCTTTAAAAAAAATATACAACTGGGGTAGAATATTAGATCCTTCGGGCAGGTACCCACGTCACAATAACAGTGCAACTACTATTGATAACGTTGACAGTCTGGTGGGTAATTGTTTAATATCTAAAGTTAACCTGATTGTAATAACTACTACCGTACTAACAGAACGCAGTCACGCAATATAACACCCAACAACAACAACCAAATAACAATAAAATTATACCCTTTTAGTATCTTTATTTTTAAGTACATATGAGGGGAAAAAACAAAAGTTTATCTACAACAGTGTGACACCGAAAACACAATCACTTCTCGTTAAAGTTCGGTGGTTGCTAGAAAATTTGAGGGGTCGTCACCACTAGTACCACTGGTACGGGAGCATTTTCACGAGAGGTGGATAAAACATTCTACACTTCCATGAGTATTTTTTGTTTTGGTTAAAAAGAACCACTAAAATATATTGAAGTCTTTATTTAAACTTGTGACGCGTGCATACTAAGGTTTGAAAAGTCACAGTATCTCAAAATGCATTCACAGGATTTGAAGGATGCCACCTAAAACATCGAAACGTTCGTAGTTGAAACTGATTTCTAAATCAGAGGTTATTGAGGATTCATAAGTGCCACCGAAATCAATGACATATTTTTGTTAAATAGGTTTTTTTTGTGCACATTTTCGGCAATGTAGTAGTCATGATCTCATTTCAAACTCTGGTCTTAAAACTTCCAAATAGATTATATTACAATAGGCCACGTTAAATTTTTTAAATTTTTGTTGTAACCTTCAAGGAAGATACTGTTAGAGGGCATTTTTAGATACACATTACCAATGTACACATCTGTCAAGAACAGACGTTTCGCCTACTGTCAAAACTGCATGTATACTGTATAGAATAGAATTTAAAACCTGGCTTCTGGATATCAAAAATGACATTTAAAACCTCAATCGTGGCATTAAACACATTTCCTTTTCACGAGCCTTAGAAGCTATCACCTTAATGTTATTTTGAATGGGATATTCGACACTTTAACTTTCTGAAAACGTTCTAGAACTATTTCAAGTGGTTAATATTGTGTTAGAAATAATCGTGAGTCAACTACAGATTATTATACGAGCATAAGTCATGAAAGAGTATCATTAGATTAACTGTTATCATACAATAGGAATACTGCTAAAATAAATAAATACTGATTAATTCTAAATCAATCACCGTTCAGTTTCGAACAGTTCCAAAGCCAAATAATGCATTGGTTTCTCTTCTAAAGTTTTTATTGACGCCGTAGTAGACGAATATATTGTTGATGTGGTTGAAAAGACGCAGTTGATATAAGAAGTTGACTGTCGCCTCCCCAAGAGATGAACTCTGCAACTGGATGAGTTGTCTGGTTGGGATATTTTCAAGTGTTAGCACAGGTATAGTGATGAACACATAAATTACTGTAACGATGAACATCATTTTGGTCATATTGTCCTTCTTCTTCCGAGGTTTGGCTGTAGCAACCTGCCCCGACGTAGCTCCACGTGTTGCTTGTACCGCTGGTGATACTTTATTCTTTACACCGACATGACCCCTGTCAGTATGCATCTTTGACGAATCCAAGTTTTCAGTCGGGGAGGACACTTCGCCTGTCATTCCATCATCATCATCATCCAAAACCATTTGCAAGCGCAACGCATTCTCCCTGTCTTCTGGCCTCTTATGGCAGTTTTGCAAATCAAATTGACCAGGAATGCCCGATGAATGTCTTAGTTCTTGTGTTACTTGCTTGTGTTGTGGGACTGTTAGGCATTTATTGATCGTGGACACGGTGCTGGAATTTATACCAGATTGTGTGACATATACAGTATCCTTGTTGTGCTTTCTGATCTTAAGGTAAATCATACCGTAGCAGAAGAAGCCGCTAATGAATGCTATGAAAAATAGAAAGAGTGGGACCTTTGAAGATGCGAACTGAAGCCAGATTGGTCCATAGTAGGCGCATACCTTTGTGTCGCCAACCCCGACTGCATTGCCGTATACACCAAAATATAAATTAGTCGCGAAAGAGAATACGCAAGTCACTACAACTGAGATATTTGCCGCTCGTTTCGATGTCTTCAATTTGCATGGACCGCATACAAAGACGTATCTATCGAAAGCAATGACAATTCCAAGAAGCCTAGATTCATAAGCAAACGATCGACGAAAGAACCAGAAGAAGGCACAGTTAAAACGCAGTCTAAACCCTTTAGCGACGGCCCATGTAACGGGTACCATAAACAGGACACTGATAAGGAGTTCGACAACAGCCAAGGCGATAACCAGTATGTCTGTGGACAGTTTCGTTTGTCTTTTTTTGAACACTCGTATGATGATGGCATTCCCAAGGATGCCCAAGACACAGGAAATAACTAGGTAACTGATGTTGAAGGCAACCAAAAATTCCATCTTGCACAATCGGTTTTAGAAATGTTACCTCCAAAGAACATGCTTCGATATATATATCACGAAAAAGGGGAAACGGCATAGATATCAGACATTGGCATTGCATCCCTCCTGTTCAATTCAGTCATGGAGATGTAATGGAAAGGGATTATCCAAGCTTATAGAAATATCAAACGCTTCAGAGAAGTTTCAACCCAAACATGCGGTTTTTCTGCTTCATTGACTCGAAGCGCTTCATTGACGCCAAGCATGCATTCTAATGATCTTATATCAGTCATGTATAGATTATGATGATTTTCGGCTTCTTTCTCCATGATTAAAAGTTTTTACTTGTCGATCAAATGAGAAATATTTTTGCGTGCTTGAAATTTGACATCAGGTGTGGCTAATTAGCATATAAAGAAATAAATTAAAATTATTCTTACCAATTCTCATTCAATGACTCCTTGCTGAATGATATTGAAATTTTTTGAGTTGTTTAGTGGTGCTTTGATAAGTCAATAAATTACCCCTTTTGTAAAGAAAAAAACAATTCTCTCTATTTTTTATGATTTTTTAAATGACTTTTTCTCGACCAATCATTTTTCAGATTACCTAATTATGTAAGCTAATTACGAGTAATGAATTACTGTTTTATTTTAGAGAAGTAGAACACTCATTCAACAGGCAGAAGACCAAGTTTGGACTAAATCGGCCATTGCATACTCAAACAATCTATGTCTTAACCACGCCATGCAACTGAAAATCTTACTTTTTATAAAACAAGGAAAATAATAAGCTTTTCATTTTACATAAATATATACACATGTTGCCAACAGTCTGAGAAGTAAACTCTTTAAAATGGCGTAATTTCTCGATTTTCAATCAATTTTTAGAGTAAGATATAAATCTAAAAATGTTTGCTGTCATCTGTAGGTGAGGTCCTGTACAAAATTCATTCCTCCACTGAATCGGCTCATATAGTCTTTCTACAAACAATTTTGTATTCGCTTAAATGGGTCGAAAAGGTCAAAAATACGTCAAACAGAGGATTTTTTTTTGGTTTTTGGATAACGTTGACAGTCGAGTGTTTTTTTATTCAATATCTAATGTTCACCTGATTGCCATAACTACTCCTTTCATGTAAAAATAAGGGGCAATACTATCCCCGTCAAAAAAAAAAAAAAAAA
>BEXV01000670.1:5845-18491 GCA_003118195.1 Hemicentrotus pulcherrimus
CCCCCCCCCCTCTCTCTCTCTCTCCTTCTGTCGGTCGATCTGTCTGTCTGTCTGTTCTGTCTATCCCATTCTCTGTAACCTTACTCCATGACCACTACCTCACCAATATACCTATTAACCCGTTGACTACTGAATTCACTCATTCCCGTAGAGTTAACACAGTGAGCACTCGGCTCCCGTAGCCAAAGGGTTAATCTTATGAAAGACAGGAAGGCAATTACCCTTATTCTTTTAAAACAGGTTTAGTGCCTTTCTAGCTCTCAGAGGGAATTGCATTTTTCTTTGTCATTCTCTCTGTCTGTCTGTCAATCTCTCTCCTTCTTCCGTTACCATCCCTCACTTCTATACCCCTCACCTGAAATCCTCACCTCAATATTTGTATCCCTCTGTGTCTCTTCACACCCCCTTCTACCAGTTTCGACTCACCCTTCATACCAGTCAGAAAGGATCAGCCTTACAATAGGGATAGGCGTGAAGTGGATTATGGTGCCATTCACTACTATATAAAGGGAAAACCTATGAGGTAAGGGGCGCGCCATTGTACCCTTCAATTTAGACCAATTCCAATCCAGTGGGGGTCAAAACAGCCCTGTCTCCGTTGAGAGCTTTATTAGAGGTAGGGTGTCTGAACAACTTAAATGTTGTGAAAGTAAAGAACTTTTGGTTTCCAGTCAATTGTATTTGCAGAGGGGTTGCTTCGACAAACATTCCAGAATAAAACCAACTTCACCATGAGTGAGGGACAACATCTGGGGATGTGTAAGCTTTTAGCCAAGGTTTGTAAAAATGAAAGTCTACTCAATAGGCGCGTCTTCATCATCTCGAGATTGCCAAATAGCCCGCTATTATCTGATTTGGGAAATAATCCTGAAGTTACAAATTGCGTGTTCATCTGCTCGAGATTCGACCTCGAACTTGAAACTCAACCTTAAGAAATTAGCTTGAGATATTTTGCTCAGCGTTAGCGCATAGTGCGAGCCTTTGGTCTGGTGAAGACGCACCTAACATATAGCTGGATATTATGCCAAATAGTGGGATATTTTGCAAACTATCCCAAGATATCTTGCAATGACAATCCCGTCAAATATCCCGCAAATTGCTACGGTCTGAGGAAAACGCAAATTAGCTGGATAGTTTGCGATAGGGATAGTTCAAAAAGCTAGATATATATATATATATATATATATAGTTGGCAATCTCAAGATAGTCATGGCAGGCCTAATGGAATATGGGGCAGTCACTCATAAAATGTACATTATAAAATACAAGAGGCAATTCTAATTTCAAGTAGGAATGCTAGTCAACAACAACAAACACTTCACTGGAAAGTATCATGATATTTCATCTACTTCATGGTTTCATGTTTGTTTGTTTGTTCGTGTGTTTTGTTATTGATGTCATTTCAAACGCACTCTGGATCAGACATATGTGATGTATGAGCATGATACCAAAATAATATTATAATGCACACTTCACAAACACGTATCAATTCAGTACAAGCACACATTGGTCATTGTACATCTTCATAAAACTGGATCATAAAGATTCACAATCTCAATTAAAAACTTATATTATTGGAATCATCATTTGCAATTTCAATTCTGTACCTGCATGCACCCTACATTTCACTTCAGCATTGACTCATTGATTTGCAAATTGTTTTTTTTAGTTTCACTTCAGATTATATCAAACTATAATAATCTTAAATTTCAGCTCGTTAGTTTGTCAACATCCTCATAAACATCAAAGAGTTTTTCCTTTCAACACAAACTTTACAGATAATTCCCAAGTACACTTGTTTAGATGTTTAGATAGCCAGTCATGTGAATCTATGATTATTCAGAACTAATTACCCATCTTGCTTTCTCAAAAGATCACTAGAGCAAGCTAGCGCTAGCAGCCTATTATCCACCCACATATGACTATATAATTTAAGGGGAAAAAAATGATGTCATTACGTTAAGGTTTGTGGTTTTTATTAATATAAATTGTAGTTCATGAAGATTAGCTGCATTTACACAGAAACCAAAATCATTACATTTTCTCACATTCCTGTGTTTTGTCAGAAGTTGCTAGGCAACTACCGGTAAACCAGACAAAAAAAAGCTGAATAAAAAAACCCGCCTCTGAAGTGTGGTTTTCCGAAATGCCGGAAGAAGAACCGATTTTTGGAGAGTATAAATTCTCATTCTCAAAACATTGGTGAATGATTCAGGTTTTTGATCACATGACTCTCCTCGCTTCCTTGTGATCGCATGCAGAGCTAGCAGCAACAAGTCGCACACAGGCATTACTCATACACACAAAAACAAACAGAAAGAGCAAATTAACACTGACAAAATGATAGCACGATAGCTAGTGCCCTTTGGCAAGGCATTAATCCTCATAACAAGGTCCCTCGGAGAGGACCTTAAGCCGTAGGTCATCTGGTTGCTTACCAACAAGCATTTATTACTTTCTTAGCTGAAAGGAAAAATAACCACCACTATCACAAAATGTATGGGTTTTTTCCAGTATAAATGGCAGTAAAAAACAACAAAAACAACTGGTCTTCAAAATAGTTTTCGGGCCTGTGTAAATGGGCTATTTGCTCCAGGGACAATAGTTTTTAGCTTTTATAGCTTTCTTTTGTCAAATAGGGTTAGAACTAGAGTTGCAATTAAATTTTAAGGTCTTTGTGTGTTTGATTGATTCTGGGTTGAAGTGCGGAATTCAGATAAAACAGTCCAATCATGTGTTGTAAACTGCATAGTATGTTAAACTACAGATGACCCCTGTGTAACACAGCATCATCTCACAAACTCCATCACATTTCAATTAATCATACACAGACACAACAACAACATTCCTAAAGTTACAGAACTACTGTACTGTATTACTATTAGGTAGCTAGGCACACTTTGCAAAAATATTCTTTATATAGAGCCAGCCACCTTTGTGTGCCAGTCTCATAATAGTGCACATGTTTTGATACATTATCTCAAACAATGACAGGCTCCTATCCCCGCAGGTCACCATATTCAATTCTCTCATTTCATTCAGGACTAGGTTGTTTACATTTCACAAAAGTTGTGACATTGCAAAGTTTCTGTTTGCACAACTCCCACACAAAACACAGTTTGTATTGTATGTTTAACAGATGGAACTGAAACTAAAGAGTTGTATGATGTCATGTATGATGAATTGGAATTCTGAACCACTTTTTTTACGACGATATCATGTGAAGGCTTAATTGAACAAATTCTTCAACTATTGATTTATAACAGGTTTTATATATTGTCTTTTTAAAAACAATTCCAGACGATGCTTTAAAAAGGATATTGCCTCTTGCAATTTACAAGGCAAATTTCAAAACTAGAGTGGTATGAAACTGGTAATTCAATTTCATATTCCAGAATGGGTTGAATACATGAGTTGACTGTTGACAATGAGTTTTCAGTTTCTCTCAATCACACATCTACTATGTGACGTACATGACCATTCCTACATCTGACCTGTTCACACTGAAGGAAATTTATACAAAAGTCATATAAATAAATGTTGTCTAAACAATCATATTATCAGCACGAAAGGGGGGTACAGACTGGACAAAAATATTGTATAAAGAAAATAATTTTGAAGAGATTAGCAGCCTTTTCACACACAGCTAAAATTGTATGAACATTATTAGTTTAAAGGGCTTTAAACTAATCACCTGTACATACGACATCATTCACACACAGAAATTTTGTTGCGATCGTTAATCGTTTTGTGATTAACTACTGCTCGTAAAATGCTCAGTAGTGCCATTGCGCATTGAAGGTCAAGTCATATTAAACAGAGCGCTCGCTCCATGCAGTTTAAACACTTTTAAACACAAACAAACGTTCACACACAAAATGTAAAGCTCTCTAGATACAAACTTTGTATCTGCAGCCTGCTTTTAGGGGCGTATATTGCAACTTCGTATCTATTCCAACATCGTATAAATGATGTTCACACAGGGAAAATTTTCTATAAACATATTTAAAACTGTTGAAACACGTTTATACTAATCATTTCTAGATACGATGAATTTTAACTGTGTGTGAAAAGGCTGCAAGACAGCTGGCCAATCACGATTTGTGCACGACGTTCAGGCTCAATACGGGACCCTGATTCTAATCATTCTATATTGGCTTTTGTTTGAAACGTTCGATGCTCAAACATAGGTTTCGTTATATGACTTTTTATAGGTGAAAAAAGGGGAATTACTCTTTGAACAATTGATGGTATAGCTCTCGACTGATTAGATATACCCTGAATTCTGGTAGTATGAAGGAGGCCGAGACAGGGAGATGACAGAAGACCAGATGTCATTTAGGGTCAGCTTTTCAATTTGTGCAGAAAGATTGAAAATTACGACAAAATAGGTGTAGAATGAGGACACAAATATAGATCTTGGCACCTGCTATCGCCCCTCTGCCCCCACCCCCTCCACTCTGCCTTTCTCCCTACATTACTCTGGCTATCCCATTTACTCGGATAGTAAAGGTTACTAACCTGTAATGGCATGAAAGGTTACAATATTTTCTTATGGCATGCTAAAGTATTTTGTATTATAAATAGTTGACAGTTTTTGTGTTTACACTTTGCATTAAAAGCCTTGGCCTGTATTATTCATAAAACAGCATGGGTTGGAGTATATGATTGAATCGGTGACAAACATGATTAGGTTATAGTAGTATTCATGTATTTGTAAGATCAACTATCTAATATGCACTATGAAATTCAAATATCTTTTCTTTGTCTTTTTTAAAGTAAGTAAAATGAATGCCACGTTACTCTCCAATCAAACTTTTTTCATTTTTCTGAAAGTCTGCATGAAGCAAGATGTTAGGAGTACAGGGACTATTTTTTTTCTAAATTTCGTAATTAAAATTTGGAGGTCTAGAATAGAATTTAGAGGGCTTGTGTACTAGATAGTGTTCATGTCAGTAATATTTGTATATTAAACATGTTGCATGTACATTATTTCAGTGCACTAAATGTTACAATCAAGAGAAATAATACTAGAAAAACACCAAAGAGAGAAGACAGAATGACATAAAGTAAAAGAAACGAAAATCACAAAACAAAAGGAAAGAGAGAAAAAGATGAAAGAAAGGAAACAAAAAAATGAGCAAACAAATAGAGGGTCGATGACAAAAGGATGGGCAAAAGCTCCAAGCCCATCTATACCCATACACCTTATGCTAAGCTGTGTAAAGTGTATATAGTGACAANATAAATGGTTGACAGTTTTTGTGTTTACACTTTGCATTAAAAGCCTTGGCCTGTATTATTCATAAAACAGCATGGGTTGGAGTATATGATTGAATCGGTGACAAACATGATTAGGTTATAGTAGTATTCATGTATTTGTAAGATCAACTATCTAATATGCACTATGAAATTCAAATATCTTTTCTTTGTCTTTTTTAAAGTAAGTAAAATGAATGCCACGTTACTCTCCAATCAAACTTTTTTCATTTTTCTGAAAGTCTGCATGAAGCAAGATGTTAGGAGTACAGGGACTATTTTTTTTCTAAATTTCGTAATTAAAATTTGGAGGTCTAGAATAGAATTTAGAGGGCTTGTGTACTAGATAGTGTTCATGTCAGTAATATTTGTATATTAAACATGTTGCATGTACATTATTTCAGTGCACTAAATGTTACAATCAAGAGAAATAATACTAGAAAAACACCAAAGAGAGAAGACAGAATGACATAAAGTAAAAGAAACGAAAATCACAAAACAAAAGGAAAGAGAGAAAAAGATGAAAGAAAGGAAACAAAAAAATGAGCAAATAAATAGAGGGTCGAGGACATAAGGATGGGCAAAAGCTCCAAGCCCATCTATACCCATACACCTTATGCTAAGCTGTGTAAAGTGTATATAGTGACAAGAAGAAAACCCTTTTGTATGTCACAAAGCTGAAGAGCAAATTACTCAATTTACACTGCAAACATTCAGTTCTGAATGGCCCTATTCAATTGAAAAGCAATAAAGCTATTGTCAGTTGACAATGCATGCACAATGAATAGAAGAACTATATAGCTTGTAGTAAGCTTTGAAAATAAAAACAATGTTGGGATGCTCCTGCTGTTTCACCTTCAAAGTTGGTAATCTAACAAATTTATTTAGGAGATTGAATTCTAAACTATGAAAGAAAATGATTAGATTGTTTCAAATTCATTAATACATTGATCATTAAATCTGTTAGTGGAATCTGTTAGAAATAACGACAACAATTTAACAGAAAGCTTTCTTTATCATCTATTGAAATGCACAACGATGCAATGAACTAATAAGAAAGTAAAGGTGATAATAATGATAACAATCGTTAGCTCAAGTGAAACCAGGAAGAATCTCTAGGTCTGTCCTCATCAGCTCAAGTTTGCCAAATAACCCGTTATTTTCAGACTCAGGATATTATCCTGACGCTCAAAATTGCGTCTTCACCAGACCAATACCCTCATCACAATTTAGCTCGCAAATTAGCCCGCTATTTGGGAAAAAAGATCAAGATTTCTCGGGATATTTTCTCAACCAAATATCCCGCTGATTGGAATTGCGGGCTGATGGAAACGTAAATTAGCTGGCTTATTTGCGATCGGGATAGTTAAAATAGCGGGTTATTTGGCAAACTCGAGCTGATGAAAACAGGCCTAATCAGGTAAATCAGGAAGGGTGTGCTTCGACTATACTCTTTTCATAACAATCCATAATGAGTAGATATTTCCTGCTCTAATCTTATACAGTATGATTTTTTAAAATTTTTATCCTTGTATATGGTAGGAGTGACATATTCAAGTCTTCATTTTACTCTGTCAAAGTTGCTTACTTTACTTCATTTTTATCTATTCCTTAGTGTGAAAAGACAGACTGGCAGCAAATGCATATGATAATAATGATAGTGGGCTCTGAATTGTATAGCGCTCATATCTGTCAGACTTGACACTCCTGGCGCTCCACAATTATTACCAAGGCTTTATATAGCACGGCGCTCAAGCATTTCAAGGAATTAATTCCTGCCAGGTACCCATTTACATCACCCGGGTCCGGTTTGGCAAATTTAGATTAATGTCTTGCCAAAGGACATTAGTGCTGCTGGTTGCACCAAAGGGGTAAGATTACACAGGAGCATATACAAAATGTTGTTAACCTATGTTCCTGATATCAACTGTGTAACATGTACCGCTATGGTCATCCATTGTGAAGCAATGGTGACCATTTACAACAGTAAGTAGATATCCATGTGTATTGTCTAAGGAGGAGCATGGGTAGTATAGGGTGCATTTTTGAAGGCAGAATGAGCGATTTGAAACGCTCGTCGTAAATGTCATCGTAATCGCAGTTCCATGGTGCACTATTTATGCTCACTTCTCTGGCTCCTCCAGGCAATTCTTGCTGGTGGCTTTGCAGCTGGATTCACAAACCTGCAGTGCGCATGCTACGTAGACCCACTAGAGGTCAGTGCATTGACCCCATTTAAATGCTTCCCCCTTCGTAAACACACCTTTTTGTGAGTTTAAGATCGCCGATCCTGATCGCCGTTTTTTCTGTGATTCTACTAAAGTGAGAAAGGACGCAACCGTGTTTTGAACTAAACGCGTAACAGATGCCTGATTCTGGCCAGAAAAGGTTGAGCATAAACATACCCTTAGATGACTGACGGATCGAAGGAGCAAGCTGTAGTACTCTATGACCAAGTATCAGGGTTCCACTCTATTTTTGTTTCCATATCGCGAAGGAGGGGTAGGGAGAAGAGGAGGGGGGCGCAATTGCTGTGTTTGTAATGTGAGCCCCATATTTAATCTTTGAAATTCAGGGGGTCTTGACTTACATTTTGGGTGCCCATGTACTTGTTAATGTCGAGCCCCACCTGCCATCTAGGGGAGGGGAGGGGGGGTGGGGGTGATTACTAACAACAGCAATAATATTATACCAAAAGGGATGAAATCTTGTAATCATTCCTTCCACCCCTCTGCATGATCACCTTCTATTTGTATCCTTCTACTAGACCTGATCCTAAGAGCATACATCATACCAAAACCATAACCAGGAAATGATCTTAAAAATATCAAGGACAAATTTCCTTTATTTCTGAAGGTCTGCTATATACATTCCTAAGCAAAGGTATATATAATTACTTCTTGGCATGATTGCAAAGGAAAGGCAGGCAGGGTTTCCATAGTTATTATTTCTCTTCATAACTGTTTGTTAAATCACAAGTTCATATATTTGCTGGTTGAAATTGAACAAACATGTTTTTGCTCAGTGGAGGAAGAATGTGAAGACTGGTACATTACATCACAAATCTAGTCACATGACATGGCTCAGGAAAATCTGAAGGTTATCTATCATAGGATGATAAACTTGAACTGATGTCAAATTTTCTTTCCATTTGATTTTGTTTTAAGATCCAGAATTTGTGTGAATTCTCTGTAAATGCAAACAAGTTTAATCCTTCTGGTTCTCTGCAGATCGATGCTGCTCTTTACACAGGAGGGAAATTGGGACCTAGTACAATGTCAAAAGTTATCATAAATAAAATGTTATTATGCCTACATGGTGACAATATGTTATGAATACTCCCCAAAGAGTGGAGAAGGTGCGCAATATGAACAAAATTATATAATTCTGATAAATAGAGTAGGTATACATGTCAAACACTTTTATAATTGCAGTACGAGCTTATTAAGCGCATTGGTCAGTTACTTTGGTCAGTTTTGTAACTGATCAGGTTCTTTTTTTAGCAGTTATTATTTTTGAACAAGTTATCATTATCATTATAATTATTCAAAATCCTGATTTTTATGAAAATTCATTTCCAGTGAATGAACATACCTTGTTCTTATTCCACCTGATCTGGTTGCCTTGGCGATAAGTTGTATCTTATGAAGCACCGAGGTAGACTGAGTAGGTGAATAATCCTCCATAATAGTACACATTGCATATATCCACACACAAATTATAGATGAAACATATATATGTTTCTCTCCTCTTTTCCAATATAAATTCCTCAATGATGTATATTCCTCAATAATATGATATTCCTTGCAATCATCTCATGGATGATCACAAAGTTAACAAAGTTAACGAAGAGGTTTGTCTTCCACGAACATCAACAAAAGCATGACTGAAGTATTACACAAAGTACAACTTCAAGCCATGTTGCACTGGTGAGATACAATTCAATGTTGTATGTTCCACAGCAGCAAACGATTCTGATTACCTTCTCGCAGGTGGTTTAGTCATCAGACAAGCCACAATATTCTATAAAACATATACCCTGTTCATTTGACGAGGATCACCGCAGCTATGCTTTTGCAAAGATACGTCTGCATATCTTTCAAAGACTCAACATACCTCTGATTAGAACGCCTGTATATCACTATGTTTCTTGCTCAAACTGACGGTAACTTGGACTTGGAAAAGCTCCAGAGTCTGTTGTGAAGTTCTCCAATTGGTAAATGATAACACAGATTGAACACACATAAATCAAGATGAAAATCCTTCACCTCTAGATAAAATGGTCATCAACTAGACCGATATTGTACTCTCCTTGAATGATCAATGAAATGTTCTCGTTGATATCGGGAGCAAACAATGCGGGGCCCTTCAAAGCTCTGGGAATCTAATCTCATCCTAAATACTAGAACATCACAATAACATTCTCACTGAAGCATTAAAGAAGTCTCAAAAAGTTCTATAATGTCCAACATGAAGACTTCCGGCTATAAATAAATCATCAGCAAGGTACATGAAAAGAATATGTATTATATGACCTGGATTGTTAAAAATGGATTACTTGAGCACATTATGGGCATGAACTCATAAACACGTATGACACCTGAGGTAGAGGTCTGTGAAGGCACTCCAGTGGTTAATGATCTCATCAACGCTGTTCTGAGACTGGTAGGGTTAAGATGACACGGTAGATGAATATCGGCAGGTAGGTGACTGGTAAGCAATCTGTGCTCAGGAATCCTAGCAAATGTCAAAAAGCCACCATTTTAATCTCCAAATGCAGCTTAAATCTAGGCTGATAGCTGGATTAGCTCGATATTCGCTTTCTTCATGGTCACCTTTTCTTTTTTAGAGAAAACCTGCTTTGTTGGAAGATTGTTGAATCTCTATTTTTGTGTCTTAACTCCTATTAGAAGAATGGAGATCGAGGCAGCTGCAGCTTTAGAAAAGATCAAAGGGAATGAAATAAACACCCTTTGAGCAAGTAACTTCTTGCTTTGAGCTGATTTTCTGGTTTATCCTGTTATTCAAGCGGCTAACAGACAATTAAAGAGGGTTTGATCTTCTGGTTCCAACTTCCCCAACTTCAACGTTTGCCATCAGCAGAGCTCTGTCTTGACCACAAAGCAGTTGTATGTCGAGGCAGTTCAACAATATTTGATGAAAGGTTTAATAAGCATCAATCATTGAATCCTGTTCTAGACCGGTGTTCCTCAAGGCACAATTCTTTCATAGAGCATGTAATGGCTTTATGGTAAGAAGTGCATTGATTCTGAGCCGGTCCTTGATGAGCAGATGATGACGAAATTACTTCCATTGATTTCGTTCCGAGATTATTATCTCTGCATCGGAAGAATCCAAAGCGGGATCCATTGACTGCACTAAGCCAGTAATTATACTCCACTGTACATACCGTTCTATCAATCAGTTACATGGCCTATCAAATGGTACGCTGTATGGAATGATTCCATTTCAAATTATCCTTGATAAGCGAATGATGATGAAATTATTTCCAATTGACTCTATATGCCTGAGAATTTCATCTGCATGTTAAAAACATCCAAACTTGAGCCAAATAACTATCATACATAATAGAAAAGTTCAGTACTGTACATCAGTCATCCGATCATAGTCGTGACCAAAGGTTTTTCAATCTTCCCACACAGAATATCCAAATAATGAACATATAAAAGTAGGATTCCGCTATCACAAATTATTTGCCATGCGGTGAATAATGAAAACCAGAGGTGCTATCCCTTATTTCAACATATCTGATGAGTAATCACTTTAGAATGGTTCAGGCTAAAGGTGAATGCTTTATCAAGTCTTGCCTTTTCTTTTGTGTAATCGATGGGTTCCTGAATTTATCAATCGCATGAACGTGTCAAAACAGAGAGGGAATCAATCAGGCGTTGATCAGGACCGGCCAGAAGTTGACAAGTCTTGTTTGCTCATTGAATTCCAGTTTACCTACGTTCATTGATAAACAAATAGTGCAAATCAAAACAAAGAATGATCATCGAGAGCCAATGTACGTTTCACAACTGAATATCCTTGAGTCACGATGGGTGGTTGAGGAGTCGTATCTGAAAAAATAAAGCGGTTCTCGAAAGTAAACAATTAATTACCGTGAGAATCATCTGTAAGAGAGTTCAATATTGAAGTAAGTCCGCAGCGAAGGTCACATTCATTACAGAAATTTGAACATGATGATTAAAAACATTAATTGCTGTTGATAGTATCACCAAGGATGATTAAGCAAGTCCACAATGAGTTCAGGATATGATTATTTACTTTTGATACCACCAAGTACTACTGCACTGCAATTGATGTATGACTTTCAGTAAGCACATGTCCTGTTAGTCCGACTCCAAATCCTGCATCAGACAGAAAATGACAGTCCCAAACGTGAATGACCATCGCTACAAACAAATAAGGAGGGCTTTAACAAGACGGACCAGACGGATACACACATGGTGGGTGATCGTTAAGGAGGTACACTGCATTGTACGGTGAGGGACCGTTGTATGAATGGTCTCAATAAAAGAAGGGCGATCAGGCTTATCAATGGACAGGCTTTTTTGTGTGTGAAAGAGCCAAGGATTGTGTGAGTCAGCCGCAATCCCTCTTAATTTAGTGGAGTGGTCCGGGTGGTTGAAGGGGTAGGTCTTAGAGCGAGACGGTGGAGTGAGCTAGCACAGGCAATGTGGCTGTGCAGTGTCAACAAGAGAACCGTTAGGTTTGGGATTGCAAAACACGTGTGATCCTAGGATTTTATGATAATCATAGTCTTGAAAAGCAGCCTTCTTAAAAATGATACAGTCAGAAGACAGTCATGAGACACAAAAGAATAATATCTGTAAATCATGTCTGATGATAACGAACGGTAGAAATGTGTAATTGTCGAAACCTTGCATTCAAGAATGGATAATCGTCTGATATGATTGTGGTGTTTATATTTAATACCATTCAACCGTTTTAAACAAACACTAACACTTCTGCTGGTATCACAGAAACACAAATGTTTTATAATGATAATGAAAATATTTCACTACTTTTCAACCTTTTTTATTAAGACCATTATGGGAAATTTTGCTGGTATCGTCTTTGTTTTTAAAAAAAATGCAGTATCAGTGGAAATTCACATAATCCATTGCTCTAATTCTGTAAGGTTATCTTTTTAATTACCTATTTTCTAGCCAATATCCTCAAAATGTAGGCCTATATCTATGAATAATCATTCAGATTATATCCAGTTAAAAAACAAAATGTGCCTCTTATTTCACCCCTAAAAAAGAAAGAAAACCATTTCTCCTTCTTAAAAAAAAAATTGTTGTCCCTTTCTTTTTCTTGTCAGACATTTTTCAGAATAGAGCCCCCCCCCCCCCCC
>BEXV01000670.1:26721-49837 GCA_003118195.1 Hemicentrotus pulcherrimus
CCCCCCCCCCCCTTGGGGTAGGTACCAGATTAATCACTGAGTCAATGTACAGACACCATTATGTGTCATTTCTTCTAAACACTTATATAGTCACTCAGATAGCAACAGCTCGTTAAAGTAGAAGTTACCAAATTAAGCACTAAAAATGCAACTCTGAAATGCAATGTAACATAAATATCTCATTTTCATATAAAAATAGAACCTTCTTGAAATCTCAACATATGGTATACAGAAACTACATCTCAGGATAACATGACTCTCACGTGCTAACGTAATGTAGGAAGAAACTTTGAACTAGAAATTATATCCAATCATCTCATGTCTGTGATAAAAAATCACCACCCAGTTTTATGCAATAGCCAACAAAATGTGTTTTTTTAAAGGTTAACAGAGTCTTACTTACCTTCTCCTACTTGACTGTCTGCGTGCAAATTCTTTCATGGTGGCATTAAGTCCAAAATAATATGATCCCAGTCACCAAAATATCTTCCAAATAATTCCAACAATAATTGATTCTCCCTTTGCGCTGAACTATATATCCAGTGCTTTAAATGCCACAATGCAGTCTTTGAGGATTCATAATGAACATACAGTGTTGAATTACAGACCAGGGTCGTCTAAATGTAGCAAATACTTCCTCTTAACATCTAAAGATTCAAATAAAAACATTCTTGCTCAGGCGTGGCTCATTGTTTCTTCACATTAATAAGCTCCACCCACTTGGCTTAGGTTCAAGCTATGAAGTTCAGTCGGGCAATTCAAACATGAAATTGTCTACATCAAAGCAGTGCAAATACCATGCAGGAAAGCTGTTATGCTTCAAGCTCAACCACCAGATTAAGTCTTTTACTAATAAACATCATCGCAGGAAACTTAAACCGGAAAATAAATCAATAGATTTTGACATTAAGACTGGTACATGAAGACTTCTGACATTTGATCAAATATTAATGAAGAAACTATAAGCTATCCACAAATTCAAGGGTTTATTAAAGATTGCACTTTCTCCAGGTTTTCTCAGTTTGGTCAGCGATGCCAGTAACCTTGCTATTCCAGTTTCTGAGAGGATAATGTACTATTGGTTGTTAACTAGTTGAGGAAGCTTTCCAAATAATTTTGAAGCATGCACGACCTCAAGTTATCAATCATTATCTGAAGAGCCTTTATAAGGGATGCCGCCATTCCAAACATAAAGATCTTAAGAATCAATGTCTTGATGGTTCAATGTTAACTAGTAGAGAGAGCTTTTCACAACTTGTAAACTGCACAGTACATAAAGAGTTACCAGAAGATGTTATCGGAAGGGCCTATGGGATGCAGCTATTCCCAACATGAAAAGCACCAGTATCACCAACTACAGTCGTCAAGAGGATAGTTCATAAATACACTCTCGAGCCACCTTGGGCATAGGCCTGTTTCATACACGCCGCCCACGACATGCATATCAACCTCTTCCTCATTCACAGATACAATCGTGACAACAATGCTATGTCGCCCTCTTGTGACAACTGCCTATTGTGGTACCGATTGATTTCCAATAGATATTAGATGATTCAGTCCATAACATGGAACTCTGGCGTCTCTTTGAGGTTTCTTATACGTGTGTGGTCGGTCGAGCATATAAAGCCCCCTACCACGAAGACCATAAAAACTTTGACCATCGTCAGGATCCCCCTCCCCCTTATTTCTAATCCATTTACTTTTTTGTATTGTGATATCAAAGAGGATTTAAAGTCTATGAATAGATTTGTAGATGCGTAGATTAAAAAAAAAACATCAGTCTAAAGAAGAAATCAATGGAGCGGAGTCGAAGTGAGGTATGTCAATTTAAAAGCATGGCAGTCATTAGATGATTAATGACAGTGTTAATGACGATAAGAAGGTAACAGTGTCATGAGACATTTTTTTTAAAGCAATTCACTCCATCTCCTCTTTCTAAAAGTTGTATGACTTTTCTTTTTCACACACACTCACTGTTTAACCTTTTCATTCCGTAACTTTTCACCTACTTTCTCATTTTCCAATACCTCATTTGAATCCTTCACTAAATTTCTGAACTCTTACAAAATAGAATAACTTTCCCAAGAAGAACAAAATTCATTAAACATGCACATGCATTTCCAATGAGTTTTTCAAGATATATCTTAGGCTAAGCTACTACATGTATTCCTTTTTTGTATAACTCGATAATGGGATGAGACCTCGCTAGATATATGTCACAGAGTTGCCATTTTGTGTTTGATTGATAGCAACTTCAAACATTCATAACTTTCTTATGTTTACATCTGTTAAGTCCATTTGAGAAAATACTACATTACACTTTCACCATTCATCCCAACCTATCTCTGGCTTGGTCTCTAATGGTTCAATATCATGTCCATTTCTCATGATGGATTATCACAGTGAAATGAAAATGAACATAATTTCCTTGTTCTTCAAGAAAAACTCTACTCAACAGTCGTCTAATGTATCCTTATGGGGAAAGGCACCATACATAAACTGATATCATATTTGTATACAAAAGTGTTAAAGCGTATTAATATCAGCTGTATTATATTTTGTCAAACTTCTAGTTTTGGTACTTTAAAAACACTTGATATCATCCAACATCCTAAGTTTCGAGACATTAGCCACATGGGGGAAATGGAAAGCATACTGGCATTATGAAATGTCTTCGCTGAGCTGAGCTCTGGATGATCAGTAATAATAGATTGTTGTAGAGAGATATCCTTCTCAGATACTATAACGTTATAAACATGTAATGACTGACTTTAATAGAAGGGATTCCAATAACACAGACTCATTTACATTTGTATATATCCATAACTGATTATATGAGTTATTATGGGGCTCCAAACTGTCTAGGATTAGTGTGCAGGAAAATCTTATTTGTCAAACTTCCTTATGAGGGAAACTTGTTTGTTTTTTATTTGTTTTAATGCTATGGTTAACTATTAGACAGAAAGTGATACATGTACTATCAAGTACAACTGCAAAGGGCCTTTGAGTTTATAATTCAAAACATAATTACAAATGACTTAAGTAATGTTACTATACCAAGCTACTTTAATAAATCCAATCATTTACAAATTGCATTTCAGCTATTTGATTTATTTGATTTTGATTTGATTTGATTTTCTTCTGCATTCATGTAAACATACAGTTTTTCGATAACAATAATAATATAAAGTACAGTATTTTTCTGACAATGAATCATAAATAAGCAAATACATACATATAAATTGTTATTTTTTTAAAGACGAAATGATAAACTGTCATGAATACTAAATTTCCTCAAACATGATAAAACATAATAAAATTATTTGCGGAAGAAGGACTGTCATTGTAAGTAGATTGCTTAATAATACGACAGCCCCAGACAAAACTCATGAAATATATTAACACATTTATTAAGCAGAAAAATTTAGGTAAGTTCCACACACAAATTTGCTTTCCTTTTTCGTTTTGTATAATCAGTATGCCTTATGTCACATGATCTACCATTTATTTGATAACAATAACTTGTCTGTTCAGATCCAGTCACTATGAACATGACGGACAAAGAAATCGGACAAAATATACAGTGAGAAAAAAAAGGTGAATATGCATGTGACACCTGTTTTACATAATAAAAGAGGGATGTTCCTTTGTCTACCTGCGAAACTGTATATTTTGTCCGATTTATTTGTCAGTCATGTTCATAGTGAGTAGGGTGTTAAGGTATATATCTTAACACAGAGCTAACAACCTTCTGGCTCCAAACAGATCAATCATTGTCAATGTCTTACTGAGAAGGGAAAAAACATCACATTCAACAGTCTCCATGAAGGAGTAGCATCTTTCTGACCACTCCACATGCATACTAGCTTGCTTTTAGCTGACAGCTCTTCAAATATGACCCCAATACAATCCTTTTAAAACCTCTCACACCTTCAACACGTTGAATTCTAATTGCCCGATGGATTTATTGATTAGACGTGCCTATTCATAAGTGGGTCAAAAGATTGGCATTTGGTCAAGAAGTGGTTCAAATAAACATGAACACATCAATTTGAAATAGAATTGAGAATTGTATTCTATTGAAAAGAAGGCTGACTAACCTAAATGTCAACATGCAAGCATGATTTTAAATGCTTTCACAACGACAATCTTTTAAATTGAAAAAACTTTGTACAATGTTTCAGTTTAGTCCTTTCTCCATCCCCCACCCCTTTCTTTCCATGTCTCTATCACAATATTTCTCTCTCTCTCTCTCTTTCTCTCTCTCTCTCTCTCTCTCTCTCTTTCTCTCTCTATCTCTAATCATCACCATCATTTATTCCTTTTCCACTCTTTATAATATCATGATCACAAATACAACATTTTCAAAACTATTTAAAGTGACACTTAATAGGAAATTGTCAAAGTATTAACTTGAGACCGATTGGTACTTCTTATTTCTCCTATATTTTCTCTCAATTCACTATATCATCAATCCCCCCCCTTGTATTCCATCTTTTCTCTGCACTTCATTCTTCACCTCCTACTTAATTTCAGACATTACTTTATTATATCTTCAAAAATCTGGCATTCAAACTATGCTTACATTCAACACAAGAGGGCAGCACTCCACAAAGTAACAAGTTCATACAATACCTTCATATCTTCCTCTGCTAGCATTCCCAGTTTATTAAACTCTGATGTGTTGTAATTTTCCATACATTCTACCCTGGTCAAATATCAACAGCAATCAATAAAATCTTCCCATCCTTAAATATCACCTAAGTTTCATCGAACGTAGACCTGACTTTTCAGGGATTTCACATTCCTTCCGCGGAATAAAGAAGGTTTCCTTCTTGTCAGTATTCAGTGGGATGTATTTAATGCATCAGTGACATTCACACATAGTAATCAAAAATATTGTACTGTAATATATAGTGACTTCTGTCAGCTCCTCTCCCTTTCCCCTCCCTCTCCCTCTCTCTCCTACTCTCACCTGTCCCTGCTTTCTTGCTTTCTCATTTTTGTGTCCTTGCCATTTTTTATTAGTATTCTTGCTACCTGCAGAAAGTAGTTTAATTATCATTCCCCTTTTCTCTCTCTTTCTTCCTCATGTGTGAACGTAGCTTTACCCAAATGATCACAGTCTACACCTATGTCTAATCTGTTCAGAACATCCCAGAGAGAATCCAGACAGTTATCAATCTCCCTCTATCTGTACTTCAAGTTCAAGTTCAAGTTCATTTTAATTCCATTTCTCGTAAAAAAATACATATAACAATACATTATACATGTAATTAAACATATAAATATAAATAAATAATATTTTACATGAGAGTCTACAGGGTTTGTCAGCTGCTGAGAACCAGAAGGGCATTAATTCACTCTGTGTTTAAAGGACATGATCTAGGGCCCTTCAAAACAAACATTGTGATCCTTTATCCTACATACACTCCCATTGAACTGATCAGTCATTTATGTGATAGAGGAATGGCCGGCGGTGGAAAGAGAGCAAAGGATGAGAATGAATGATGTGCATCCTTTATTTAGAGTAAAATTGGGGCTCAAAATGGGTGATTTGTTTCATTATAATGTGATGTCTTCTCTAATGCCTTTGTGACTTCATTTTCCTGAACCAATTCTTTGTATCTTTTTCATGAATTTATCATTTCTGTTTTTTCTTTCATCTCTTATTTTCATCTACCAACATATGTTAAATTTCTTTCTCTGTCATCCTTATACCTTTCTCTAGTTAGTAGTCTCTCTCTCTCTCTCTCTCTCTCTCTCTCTCTCACACACACACACACACACACACACCCCCCTCACCCATTTACCTAATTTCTTTGTCCCTTCTCCTCTTGCCCTATCTCTCTCTCTCTCTCTATATCGATCTCTCTCTGTTCCAACCCCACCTCTCACTCTCTCTCTTTCTCTCACTCTTTCACTCTCTCTCTCTCTTTCTCCACCTCTCTCACTCTCTCCCCCTCTCTCTCTCTTACTTCCTATCTCCTTACACTGCCCTTCCTCGATCTCGCGATCATTTAATCCCTTATCTCATTCTTTAGTGCTTCCTAGTCTAGTATGTCATTACAAACGATAATGGTACACCTCTGGTGGTGTAAACGTCTCTCGCCTGCCCGGTAATTGATCGCACCCTGGTTTTGATTGACGCTGGCCGAGTCGCCGCTTTTCACGGTTGAAGACGGATGATCGCCATCACGGTTTGAGAACGAGCCATCCATCAGCCGGTGCAGCTAAATATCCGCTTTCCTTCCAAAAATATTGCGGACTAAATCGCTCCATTACTATACCTTCAGCCGGCAATGGACGTTATGCAAGGTGTGTCCTGCATGCAAATGGAGCCATTTGTTACCCATCATACCTTATTCCATCAGGTTTATTTTTTATCAAAACTGACACAATGGAATTGATGTCACTGTCATTAATACTAGTCATCAAGATCTTTATTGACAAACATTTAAACTACTAGCAGGAATAGAGATATTGAAAGTCACATTTAAATCTATCCTAGCTGGTAGGATAAAGTAATTCATTCTGCAATGCTTTTATTCAGCTCAAATATTTCCTCTTCTCAATAGCTAATCAACTTCAAACCTGATTTCAATCCAGATGTTACATACCTTTCATAACTAATGATCCATAGAACAAACCATCTATATGGTGCCCGAAGGACATTACCTCCTACATTTTTAACTCAAAATAAATGCCTTTCTGGCTCTGAAAAAAAATATAGTGAGAACCAGAATGGAATTATATCTATTTGAAACGAAAAAAGTTCATGCCCTCTAGGTCTCCATAGACAGTGATTTTAACTTTTTTACTCTTACATGTAACCTACAGTGTACCAAACATTGGCTGAATCATAGACATGGCCAATATAGCTACATTGAGGGCAATATCCCTCATATCTCCCAAAATAACCGCCAGACAATATTACCATGATCACCTTATACGACCCATAATCATCACTCCATAAGTCCCTTTATCACGTACACTCTCCCTAACGAGAAGCACAGGGGAATACCTTCTATATGATGGGTGTTTGGTAGAGCATGCTTGTTGATGCACTATGGATGCGCATTAAAATGGTTTATACTACAAAACAAGACCACTCAAGTCTTGTCTGGCTTAATAGATACAGAACTGTTTGTCAAACTTGGGCTGTATATATTGTGAGTTTGGGATCACAGATAGCTCTTTGATTATTAGATCATCTTCCATTGTCAACATGTAGTTAGTCCCACTTTCTTTTCTTCTTCTTCTGCCTCTCTTCTTCTTTCACTTCTTTTTCGTCTTCCTCTTCTTTTTCTTTCTTCCCTTCTTCCCTCCTTCACCTTCTCCTACTTATTATTATTATATTATTTTCTTTACTCTTTAATCGATTTTGTTTTCCTTCTCAAATTAACTCTCCTTGTACGTCTCTAGAATCTCATACCATACTACTCCGTATTCGCCTCCTATAATACCTTTTAAATTCAGACCTACTACATGTATATTGTGTTACTCAGAACGGGAGCCTATTCACATACAAGCTATGCTTTTTATTTAGGCTCCCCACATTTTACATTGTTTTACCTTGCCTGTTATATCTACATATATTCAAGAAATTTCGTACTTATTTTCCGTACATTATACTTAATTTGAAATCTTATATTTTTTACATTTTTTTTTTTTTATTGTGTGAACTCTACTCTTATATAATATACGCCTTCATAAAAAAAATATTAAAAAAGAAAGAATATAAACTGTTTTTTATGTAAAATGTGGAATAAACAAAACTTCAAACTTCAAGAATTGTCTCATGGACCAGTTTACTAACATATTTATGGAAGTTTCCTTCCTGTAGACCTATAGTAACAAGGTTTTTCATTAACCCATTATTAATGAATGAACTACAATACTTGGAATCCAGTCTACATACATTAGTTGTTGCTATGTCGGACAACTATTGGGCAAGCTTTAAAGTTGTCAAGAACAACCTTTCTTTTACAAGTATGCATACTATTTGAATATATGTTAGTAAACAGGTCCATTGGTGAAAAAAGGGCATTAACTCTTAGACTACAACACAGAGTTACCCGTAATGCCATTATTGCTCCAAACAGACTAATAATAACGAATAACAATAAGAAGAATTATAATCACAAGGAATATAATTATTTTCAATATTGCGTATTATCAATAATATATACTAAAAAACAAAATTAAAAAAAAACAAAGAAATTAGTCTTACCTTGCAAGGTAGAAACGGAGGGACATTCCCTGCTCGCATCTATATAAAAAGGAAGACAAAAGATGGACAAAAGATAATTAATTGCATACCAAAAGAAAGATCTACATCATGAAAACGCATTATCCATCCAAAATTAGGCATAGATGTGTCGTGGTAGAGTGGATATGTTACCGGACTGTCGATCGTAAGGTCCATGGTTCGAGTCCCACCACGGCACTAATGTCCTTTGGCAAGACATTTATCTTCGATTGCCACTCTCGATCCAGGTGAGGTAGTAGTAGTATTATTCCTTGAAGTGCACTATGCGCTGATATCGCCTGCTGGAGCTAAAGCTAGGGTAATTATTTCCAAAGCTGTTTGGAAGCACATAGAGACGCTACATTATCTGATATGCCCTATACCAGAACCAAATATTATTGTTATTATTATAACAGGGTAGCTCATACCCCTATAATACCGCACAAGACCGACACCAGACTGGAAAAAAGGTATAGGCCTATTACTCCACATGGTCAAGATTTTGATGAATATCAGTTGGATAGAAGTTGGTTTAGAAATGCTATAGACCTCTTACTAATGTATTCAATCACACAGAATTAGAACATTATTGTATTAGGGTGCCGGTAAATAATGTACTACCTCAATCAGGCTATACGTTAACTAAACTTCCATTGAAATATGTCAAAGAAGAACTTTTAATCATCAAACGTCACTAACTATTTACATTAGTCATCCCAGGTGCGTCTTTTTATGCCCGATGCACATTTCCCTCAACCCCCTTAAAAATAAAGACTAGTTCTGGTCATACGATTGCATTGTGAAAGAAACGTTGTGGAATCGATCAGTTAAGGTTGATCATCTAGCATATAAGTATTGGTGTGAACCGAAAGGTTCTAGAATCATCAAAATGATAAGAAATTTGGCCCAGTAGTGGTAAAGTTACAAGCACTTTACACAGAAAGATATATATGAGACTACACAAACATATGGCATAAAAATCTGTCCCAATTTGTATGATGTTACATGTCATATTTAGAATATGAAGGCATTAAAAGAGCCATGCTTTTCAGGGAACTTTTTTTAAATGATGTTCTTCCACACTTGCATATTACAATGATAACACTCACAAATTAATTTTCACCTCTTCCCAGGACTCAACCTTCTCTATAATAGTCCACATTAGCACAACCGAATCACATTTGGAACCTTAATTAGTGTTACTTCTACTGTACATAATTTAATCATTTGCAAAGAATGGCCTCCGCAAGAGATGATTAGTTCACACGCTAGGAAGAACACACGTTAATATTTGAGATTAAATATCCATGAATTATGAGAAGAATGAGAAAAAAAATGCAACAGAACATTTTAATAAGAGGCCTAATTAAACAAAGAGTTACATCATTAGGTCCATATTTGATTAGCAGGTTAAACTCTCTGAACAATCCATAAATCAAGAAAAACAAATTAACGCTTTGTCGATAATACATGCGATTCTTCATCCTTAAAAAGTTACATTAAGCAATAAAAACAAACTGTGTGATCAATTCATGAATCAAGAGACACAAAATAACACCTTGTCGATAATACTTGCAATTTTTCATCCTTGAAATAAGAAGAGAATGGGAAATTATTGTAACAATAACGTTTTCACATTAGGCTAAGACAAACAAAAATACACTAATAGCATGAAACTAAACTTTGTGAACAATTCACAAATCAAGAGAAACAAATTAAGACCCGTCGTTACTATTTGCGATTCATTATACTTGAATTATGAGGAGAATTAGAAAATAAATGCAAAAGAACATTTCATGAGAGGCCTGAACAAAGAGTTACATCATTTGGTACCTTTTGGTATTAAGCAGGTTAAACTGTCTGAATAATCCATAAATCAAAAGAAACTAATGAATGCCTTGCATTCACAACATAACCGGTTACAACCTTTTCTTTAATCTCTCTCTCTCTCTCTCTCTTTCCCTGTCTAATCTATATGAATTTGAACCTTTTCTCGGTTGGGTTCAAAAACTCATTAATGACTTGATTGTATAAGGTTCAATATCCTCTGTTGGGCTTTAATTTGTAAATGACCTTGTTTCACATGTTGATATAATGTATTGTTATTCCTTGTTTCTTTCACTCTACCACTATATTTATATCAATCATTTTATTTCTCTTCCTTCCNTGTTTTGAAAGATTTTAATTATTTTCATCGACGATTGTCTTGAAATAATCTTCAACCAAACTTGTTTTTTTTCCATTCGGTTGAAGCAATATTGTATTACAGACCATGCATCACGTTTCTATATACTTTCGTTTCTTTTCAGTTAACAGCAATGTAAGCAATAATTGCTCAGAAGTGAGTACGTCGCCAACGCAGACGACGCACGGTGAGCTCACAAACTTTAGATGATTTCGTAGCTTCAGGCACTGGCATAGTTATAGGTGGGGCCACCCCTATCGACATAGAAAGATAGGAAGGGAAGGATGGCAATGTTCACCCACATTATATCCATCTTATAAAACTTGTATTGTATTATATTTTATTGGTTTGCTTTATCAAAATTATAAAGAAAATCATCGATTACGCACCTAAGAACTGAACTTGTTCAATTAACAGAGTTCACATTTTATAGCATAATAGTACATCAAAAAGATATTGAAAACTGAAATAGATTTGAGCATATTTACATTGCACATACAATTTTCAACACCATTCCTTCTAAAGAATTTTGACATATAATAGAAAAGTAGTCGTTTACCTATTGTTACGTCATGTAGTTAAAACATCGTTTAATTAAAGATCATGCACAATTTTTCTACTTTCGTTTGTTTTCCGGTTTCTTTTCAGTAACCAGCATCATAAACATTAAATGCTTAGAAGCGAATTCGTCGACAAATCAAGGTGAGCTCACAAACTTCAGAACTGTATGTAGCTACAGACATTGGCGTGGTCTACCCGGGGCCACCCCCATCGACATCCGCGGGAAACAAAAATAAAGGATAGGGAAAGGGAACATGAAGTAACAATAATATGACCGCTTCCCACAATCCCCTCCCCTGCAATCGATAACTTTGTTAAGTCGCATCATTATTTCAATCAACTATGATAGGCCGGCTGTCAATCTAAATGTCGCTCATATTGTTCATAATGTATATAAGTGAAGAGGAAAATGATTATTTATTTTCTTTATACCTTGATTTTTTTAATACTTTTACGGCCCCTCCCCTCTCGGAAACGATGTATTTCTGTTTGTATTTTGTTAACGGAAATCTACACATGATGCTTACTGTCCCTTTGAATTATTTCATCGCCAGACCCTGTCAGCTTCAAGCTAGAGCCTCTAAATATTGTATATTTCTCCTTCACTGGTGCCGCATTCGTTGTCGTCATCATTGTCGTCATCGTTCGGTCAAGGCGAAGGTATTTTTTTTTTAATCGACTTTTTAAAAATTCTTACTTTCTAGATCAGCTAGGCCTTCTGGGTGTGGGCATTCCCTATATTTTTCTTGAAGATAACAGACCCAATGATGATACTGTTAATATATATATATTTTTAAATCCTGTAATTTTTGCCTACTATTTAGACAGTCTGTAATCTTAGAACATGAAACAAATACTCGTATACATATTGTAAAACTTTCAGTTACATATTTTAAAAGGAAATGGAGTCGAGTGGTTCCTCAAATTTGCACTATTTTCCACCCATTCAATGGTTACATCAAAATAATTAGAAACACGCAGGAAATGTCAATGTGTTTTATAGTTTGTTTGCTTCGCTCCTATTCCCTCCTCCACCTCTCTACCTAAACCATTCTCCTCTCCCTTCCCTCTCTCCCTCAGTACTGAACCCGTCTCTATTTCAAGTACTTTTTCCCAATCCTCCTCTCCTCATTACCCATCTTTGGGTCAAAATCCTTCCTTCCCCCTCTCTCTCCCCCTACTGAACCCATCTCTGTTTCAAGTGCTTTTTCTTCCAATCCTCCCCTCCTCCATACCCAGCTTGGGGTCAACATGTCCTAAGCACTTCCCCACCTTGCAGATTATTCCCAAACAAACGATCAGCACCTGACATTGATTTGACAGAAGTCCTCTCCAGAAAACCCAGCACAACAATTTCTATAACCAAATATATGCCATATTGAATGATAGCTGCAAACCCATATCCAATTCCCAAATGGACTGAAGCAAACCTTTCTGGGTCACCCCTGTATAAAAGCCTGATATGGGTAAACAATCTTGAAATGATTCTCAAATCAAATCTGCAGTAGCTCTGATATCATATCAAAATTGTGTTAAAATGATAACTGATCACAGCAATCCTCTTTCATAACAAACAAAAACACACAAATAAAAGGTTGCCCAAGTAATATTAGAACATCTGCCGAGTTGATTTCCATACATTTAGCTATTGCGAGCTGGGGTCAAACAAAACTTTATTTCTCCTCTAGGGCAAACATAAGATTTGCACAATTTGCTTTCATAAAGGCTTTTTAATTTAATTTAAGAAGCATTCAAAAGAGTTTTTGATGAAAATAGGTGAAATACCCATAAACCCTGGCTTTTAATTTCATTGCTCTACTTACGAAACACCAACAACCAAACATACATAAACCTGTCAAATATCAAGACATTTCAAAGTGTAAAATAAACAAATCTGAATTAAAAACTTGAGGACAATGCCCCTAAATATGAGAATAAAAAATGAGAGATCTAAATGAAATAACAGCTACACGAAGCCTCATAGCAGCAAACAGGTTTTGGGAAAAGATTTCATTATCAATGAAAGGAACCCTACAAGAGATGCTAGGTAATTGTTCAGGTGAGACACCGGGAAGGAAAATTCAAATTAAATTATAGGTCATTCCCTGGGGAAATAATCCACTCATCTTTCTTTTCTCAGGT
Source organism: Hemicentrotus pulcherrimus (assembly GCA_003118195.1). NCBI lineage: Eukaryota > Metazoa > Echinodermata > Echinoidea > Camarodonta > Strongylocentrotidae > Hemicentrotus > Hemicentrotus pulcherrimus. The sequence continues at coordinate 39,861 of BEXV01000670.1, forward strand.
AATGCAATTTTTGAGAATATGGGGAAAGAAAGAGACCAGGTTTAGGTAACAACAAAACTTGTTGTTTTTCAATTCCTGGTGTCTGAATTTTAGCCATTTGTTCTGCCTAGATGTGACAGGTGTTGGCATCTATTGTTTTTAGGTTACATATCTGTCCATCAGGGAATAAGGAATTTGAGCATAGATGATAGAGATTGAAATTTGTCAAAAAATATCCCATGCATAAGATATTTTCCTAAAAGGTCTTTAGTACAGAAGTGTTTCACCATTATTAATTAAACCAAATTAAAATAGATCTTCTTCATCTCTTCTTCCAATTCTTAAAAAAAGATGCTGTCTTTTCAATGATCTAGGTCTATAATGATTATCGCTCAGACTAAATTCGTTATCAGTTAATCATTATTCATACATAATACTTCAATATCAAACAGCATGATAATAAGCAAAGCTTGTACATGATAGTGGTAGTGTCGGCCTGTAACCCTACACCCTCCACCCATTTTAAGCTGTAAAATCTAACCCTAACCTAACTCCTAGAATAGCATCATGAAATATACGGTTTTCCTTTATAAACAATGATTGTGGGAAGCATTCAGACATGAAACAAAAACACAGCTTAGAATAAACCCCATCTGAATAAAGACATCTACATTGTAGATGTCGTGGTCTAGTGGATAAGTCACCTGACTGCAGATCACAAGGTACAGGGTTCAAATCCCACTGGGGCACTGAAATGTCCTTTGGCAAAATGTAAATCTACATTTGCCACTCTCTACCCGAGTGTTAAATGGGTACCCAATAGGATGCAAAAGTTAATGTGGTTAGAAGAGCAAGTGTGCGCTTATAAAACCAACGCCTGGCTGATATGGCTGAATGCTCCCCAGGGAGTGGATAATGTGCAAACATTGTGTCTGGGTAAGCCTGAATCCGATGACAGGGTTAACAATATATCTGTAAAGCACTTAGACACGTTGTTGATGTATTAAGCGCTAATAATAATAGATTATTATTATCATTATTACTCATGTAGATCTAAAGATGATGTAGACTTGTTTGGTTGGATTCTAAGAATAAAGAATGTTCTTGCAAGGAACAACTTCACAACTTCTGTCTTGTAGACCTTCTTGTAGCTGTGTAAAGCCTTTTTGGAAATTTGTTCCATATTTCTTACACCTTATATTTTGTTGAGAACAAAAACGACTTATCTCACATTCTTCAGGAGTTAATATTTCTCCAAACTCCTTTGACAACATAACTTGCACGTATATATATATTTTTAGAGCCAAAGGGATGTTGAACATATATGTACATTGCCTTTTCAGAGCCAAAAAGGCTTTATCTTGTATCATTTAACACAGATCTAATGCCCTTCTTCTCATAAACAGACAAGTAATATTTCATACAGAATTCATTCTTTTCTGGCTCACATGCAACATATTCATATAGCCACACATTAATAGATCTGCCTCTTCGTCTTGCTCTTTCACATCGCTCTTCTCTTCACCATCCTAACCATTATTCGTTTTAATATCTTATCAAACAAGTACATTAATTCCAACTAGCATCTTTAGGACCATATATTTTCAAGAACATTGAGTGACAAAATGCCACGTCTTGACTGACCAAGTAATGTGCAGAAAGCTAATTTCCTTGAGTGCATTCCTTCATAAATGAGATCAATAACACCTTTAGAGCACATACATGTTCAGATTCTTTGATGTGTGTAAACATCGTGAAATATAAAGCTTGTAATTTGCAACCGGCTGTGATGGCTCTCTCTCTCTCCCTCTCTCTCTCTCTCTCTCTCTATCTCTCTCTGTCTCTCTCTGTTTCTCTCTCTCTGTCTCTCTCTCTGTCTCTCTCTCTCTTTCTCTCTCTCTCTCTCTCTCTCTCTCTCTCTCTCTCGCTCTCTGCATCCATTGATAAATCATCGTCTGAATCTAAGGGAAAGCTAGGTGGAGATACATGTACATGTATCCATTCAAGAGGACTGTGAAGGAGTGACAGAAATAGAAATCCCAAAGATGCTTAAAGAGAAGCACGAGAGAGATGAAGTTATGCAAGAATGGAGAGAGATGGAGAGAGATGGAGAGAGATGGAGAGAGATGGAAAGAGATGGAAAGGGAAGGGATTTTTTTTTGAATGAATGAATGAATGAATGACCTCTTAATTGAAATAAATTTAACGATAAATGTGAATGTTTATTCACTGATTTTTTAATCAAAAAGCCTTTGCATACATAGCCATACACATGAATGGATAATCAGCAAGTTCTGAGTATGAACTCGAGTATGAACATCGGTCGACTAGGAAAAAGTACCATGAGTCTTAAGTCTTGGATAGAAGCCACGTATTTTATGACACCTTTCAGTGTTTACCGTAAATCAAGACATACAGAGTCATTTAATTAAGAGCAAACCTTGGCAGCTTTAGCAGCAGACTTGTTATCATAAAGCATACCAGAAGAGAAGGGTGTTGGGCCAAAGACAAGAATTCATCTGACGAGGACACGCGCCGAATATCATATACCACACTGGGACATGATTTCACCGATAAGAGAAACCTTCCCGGGGAAATATTGCCCCTGGCCGGCCGCTGTCATGAACACGAAAAGGTCCATTTTGAGGAATTTGGAGGGGGGGGGGGCGGTTGAGTGGTATGTTGACAATGCAGCATGCAAGTCTCTATGAAGGCTTCCAGCCATGTGTGTTTGGGTGCTAGATTGTGAGGCATACCAAGACAAGATGAAGTTCAATATAGTTATACATGCTACAGGATATTATCTATCTACAAAACATCTTCAAAATTAACCAAAGTTATACATACAACATAAAAGATAAATATCATACTTTTTTGTTAATTTTAGAGTAGCCCTTTTTTGTATATGTTTGAGATTTGCATTTTTGAATTTAAGAGATCTTCATCTTATTACAGAGAATCAAAATAGAAACAAATTATTTCAAGAACTGAAAAAGAAAGTATGCAAAATTTTCTAAGGAATTTCTTTTCTTTTTCTTTTTATAAATGTTAGATAGTTATTTCCCATGGAAGGGGAGGGGGTGGTGGGCTCAAATTTCAAACTATGTTTTAGCTTGAATCTGGATTGAATAAAACTCTGTTTCCATGAAAACAAACAAAGCATATAATATGACCCTACTGATATTTGCACACATTTCCACTAGTACATTTAACCAATAAAACATAACGCTGAGTGGGCAAGTGAATACGTTAAGTACCGAGAGACATGATCTTAAAAACCTTTCATGTAAAACGAACACTAGAGTGGCCACGCATTTCATAATCCCCGTACTACAGAGATTAAGCGGGCAATCAACTCCTATTTCACTACATTCATAAAGGTTTATAATAGTCTGTTGAGGGTGTTAACTTATATCAATATACACAGAGCTATAACGCCTGTCTAGCTCTGACTAGACATTATGATCAGCACGTTATACCCATTAAACATGCAAAGGTAATCTCAGAAAGATCTAGCAGTTAAAGACAATCTTAAATTATGGTAAAGCAGGAAAATTTATCTTGGAGAAAATCAAAAAAAAATCTAAAGGGAATGTTTAATATGTAAAATTAAATTACACCTGTCAATGTGTTTTGATGTATAGTGCATAATAGTGTATCAGTAATGAAGAACAAAACAAGAAAATTGAGGTACGTGTAACAGTTTCTGCAAATGCATGAAACCTGATGTTTTGTAATGAGTGCAAATTCAAAATGTGTGAATTTGCTTTTTAGTGAATAAGATTTCCAGGTTTTTATTCATTGTTTGATTTCTGGTCTAAACAGTATGTATGCTAAAGGAAATATCATTCAAAGTTACTTCAAGTTATCTCAGAGTCCAATTGTATTACACAAACTCATGATTACTAAATGCTCTTCAATACCAAACATATATTACACATTTGATACAAAAATCTGAAATATCACCCCCTAAAGAGTCAATTTTCAAAGACATAGAAATATTTTTCTCATATCCTTATCAGAGAGTAGTAGAATTATACGAGGTATGAATAATTTAGCCCTTAACTGTACCTTTCACATCACTATTTCAGCTAATATCTGGTAGTCGGAATACAGAGTAGAATTTGTGTCAAGTTCATTCTTTTTTCACCTTCCTCCGTTGGACTCATTACGGTTCATTACCTCATTCATAGTTTTCAAACGACCGATATCAGCCTTGAAACGACTGATATTAACCATGAAACGCCAATCTTCGAACATTATCTGCCACAAGAGCGTTTCGGTCTGATAATCTGATCGATTTCTAATCACTAATGAAAGAAAAAAAAACAAGATTTTTGTTCAAGGACGGCCACTCATCATACCTGCTACTTCAGACCTCTTCAGACTGGGATCTAGTATCGGTTTCAGCCCAGAGAGATGAGGACTGATAACAAAAGTCGACTGACCCCTATTAAGCGTGCTCATTACTTGGGGGTTGGTTTCCTTAGGTTGTTTTTTTTTTTCTTCTTTTTGCTTCTGATACATTGACTTTATTTCATTTCTTTTTCAAATTTTTCTTAGAGTTTGTTGAGTTATTATTCTCTTTTGTCACAGCCCCCACCCTACTTCACTTAACGACATGAAACATGTAATTAAAAGACAATATGTAGCATTTAAAAAGCTCCAGCACTTCTGCTCATTCCATGTAACGAAAACATTGTTCTTAAATTGGCCATTTAAGGTACAGACAATAGCAAAACTAGTTGAGAGTAATGCTGTGGAAAAGTTTGTGGAAAAAGCAACTATATCAAAGAAAAGTTGTTATTCTTGTTTTAGCATTTTTAAAGATAAAATTTAGTACTGGTAATGCGATTGCATTGTGAAAGAAAAGGTGTGGAAAGGATAAGAAACAGTTGATCATGTAGCATGTAAGTATTGGTGTGCACTGCAAGGGTATGGAGTCATCAAAATCATAATAAATTTGACCGAGTCTTGGTAAAGTAACAAGCACTGTACACAGAAAGCTATATATGGAACAACACACATGGTGTCGGGGCTAGTACTACCTTGATTTCCTTGTCTTTCAATGCTCATTACTCAGCCAGTATACATTTTCTTTCAAAATTGTTTGGCACATGTCATTTATTTGTAATCCTGAACATTCAGTGTAAGTTTTGTTTGATTCTGTGAGAATTAATTTTCTTTTTTTTTACCAGAACTGGAGTTTATCTTTAACAGAGTACCTTAAACCAGGTCTACATCTCAACAAGCGCCACTTGAAAATGATGGCTGTAGAATTCTAATCACTGTTATCTAAACATAACCTAAAAAACCAGCTGAATGAGAGATCAGTCACCTTTATATCTGTTTAACCCTTTCAGTACCGCAGAAGGTTTAATACACACTGCCAAGATCACATCACATCACATCAAGGGTAAATAGCAGATCTTTCCTTAGTGCATATTCGATTAAAATCATGTTCAGATTACATACATAATGTATCACTTTCTTAATGTTCACACACTTTAATAGGTGATGGGCAAGGCTACAGAAATAGCCTTTGGTTATTTTTTTTTTTTCTCTGCCATGTTCTAATTACGGTATGATGTACCCAGGTTGATGAACATTGACTTATTTTACCAAGGATATAACAGAAGAAGGAAAAAAAATAAGTATCAGTTTCTTAGTTATTTCATCTGTCCTTAGCCCTAAAAGTGCTTTAAATTTCATTCATCTATTAATATCTATATCAATATTAGATTTCTATGATTTTACATTGCTTGTTAAGTTCATCTCCAATTGACTATCAAAAAAACTGAAAGAATGCTAGCAGGATATTCACACCAAGTCTGTCATATTTTCAAAAGTCTGAACACCATCTTCCACTGTTCCTCATAACTATAATTGCTTTTTTGACAGTGAATCTTTTTTTTTTTTTTGCTCATGAAAATCCACCTCCAATTGTCCTCACCTGTAAGATACATCTTATAATGTCAAGAGAATGATACAAATCAGGCTTTCTAGATTGAGTGGCCCGGAAATCTTTACCAATTAACCCGTCCAAAATGACAGAAGTTGAAAGAAATAGCCGGAGACAAATATGAAAGACAAGAAGTAGATGACAAATGGAAAAGGAAGAGAAAGAGTGAAATCAAATTGAGTTAGCTTACAGTAAGTAATGACTGTCTCGTTGCCACTTGTCAATAGCAATTTTTGTCGACCCCCGCTGGGAAAATGAGGCAAATTGGCAGCTTTTACCGAAAGCAACCCCTGAAAATTATCAGTCATTTTGTGTCAGTCAAGGAAATTTACAAGGTTTAATGGAATCGATATGAATTGGAAAAGAGCGGGGTTGGTTCGCATCCAAGATTTAAGCCAAGGAAATATCACATCAATAGTAGAATAGTGCATGGTGGGAAATTTAGCAGTGCTATACTCATGTTTATAGTAGACAAGCAATCATCTTCCAATCTTTCATTGTCCATCTAAGAGGGAGTTAACTCTATATGACTTAACGCCTGTTTGGCTCAAACCAGACATAATGATGATGGTGGTGGCATGTAAACCAATAAAGATAGAAGAATTATGCTTATAATTGCAAATAATAGTCTCACACCAAAACATTCAACTGTTAATATATGTACACTCTAAAAAGTGAAATGTTAAATCATCGTTTAAAAGGGCCGAGGAGTGACAACTCTTTCAAAATGTCAGATTGCTGGATTCAACTTTTATAGTGTTGGATCCAGCATGTTCAAAGTGTTAATCAACCATTTTGAAAGAGTGGTCACTACTCTGCCCTTTTAATTGGTGATTTAACATGTCAGTTTTTAGAGTGCATGAATGATCAAATCTGACATCAAACTCATTTGCTCATATATTTTCATTTTAAACAAAGCTGTTTTTTCAAAACCCTCTATTACCAACTTATATTTCATGCTTGTCGATCATTTCATACTGAGTTCTGACATGGATTCAGACCAAAACAAAGTATGAAACACAATTGCAAAGACTGAATAAATCAACTTCTGTATCACTATCAAAATCAAGTTTGGGTTACCTAATAAGTCATTATCATGTTCCCACATTTTGGAAGGGGATGGGTTAACATAACAGCTCTACTGAAATTGTGTTTGGTTGATTTTCCAAATATCTGTATGATCATTTTCATTTTTAGTATTTATTCAAATTCTTAGCTTTGGGGGTTTATGGAGAGAAAAAAAAATGAAACACTTTATTACACAAATTCTCTCCTTTTGAGGATTAAACATGAAAAACAAAGGAACACCTTATCAAACAAATTCTACACTCTATGGGTTTTAAATATAAAAAAAACATATAAGAAACATTTTTGATGATGGCGAATCTTCAACAAAATTGACTGTCTGTGTGTGTTACATCTCCCATATAATATCTTCATTCCCTGCACTCTGTGTCTCTGACCAACCAACCAATATCTAGGTCTTGTTCAATACTGTCTCCACATCCTTAGTGCATGGACCTTTGACGGAGCTTGTTTTTGAAGGATTCCCATTAGAGAAGCCCAAATCTGATCTTCTTTTGTCAAGAGGCAGCCGGCTGGGAGGCTAAGGTCAATGCTATCATGTGTGTTTGGAGTGGTGCAGACATGATTGTCATGACATTAAAGCCATGAAGGAAGGGATAGACTACAATAAAATGAGGAGAGGCCATCTCACATATGGCATACTTTCCTCGAAAACGTGATTGATGTATCTTAGTTGAACCTCCAAAAAGGCATCGCTATTTATTGTCAACTTAGAAAAACATAAAAAGACAAAATGATCCTATGTCACAGCCCGAATTTAAAACCCTTCACTTAAGACTGTTCCTCATACCAACCAACTAACACCTAGTCTACAATCCAATACTGTTGATTCACAAATCCACAGCACCATCAAGCGACATTAGGGTTTAGTCAATTTCATGTATGATCATGAATTATGGGGGAAAGTCGACAACAAATTTCAGCAGTGGCATAATCATATGCCCTATATAGGAGTTTAGGGGATTTAATCATAATTTTGGGTGGTGAGGGTGATTCTAAAAATATCAGGTATTGAACCTGCTCATTTATGGCCGAAACTGACTATTATGGTTATTTTTTTCCAAATTGTCAGTCATGTGCACTTATATATAGTTAATGAAGTTACGCAGTTCGGGCCCCTTTGGTCATTTGATCTATGGCATGCATTTTATGCTGGGCTAAACTTGTTGAAAAATGTTGATTTGCAGAACTGCGGACCGGCGGAAGAACAGCCTTTGGCTAAAGGGGGTGCCATGCAAAAATAATATAAACTGAACTGAACTGATCTGCAAGCTGAAAAATTGGTCTGTTGTGGCTTTGCCATTGGGGGCGCTGTCCATTGTGAATACACTCTATCTTAATCCAAGTCCTAATCTTCCACATGATGGAATTTAAAGCCTGGAGAAAAATGTTTGATCACCATCAGAACATCACCCACGTACACAAAGACAGTAATTGAGAAGAATCACAGGCATCTATCAAGCTTAGATGTGAAGTGAGTGTGTCTGCTCTTGTGTTTAGTCTACTACCCACAATGCATTAACTCACAAAGTAAGTGCTCTCTCTCCCTCTCTCACTCTCCCTCTCTCCCTCTCCCCCTCTCTCACTCTCTCTCTCTCTCTCTATCTCTCTCTTTCTGTCTTCTACTCTTTCAGCCGTTTTACCTCTTTCGCTGTTTGTCACTCTCTCACTCTTATTTTCTTCATCTACCATTCTCATCTTGTCGTCCTACCACTATTTTTATATGGTTTTGTTCTGTTTTGTGTGTCCGTCATGTTGTTTCAATGCTTTTTATCTTTCCTGGTTATGTAATCTGCACTTTAAATATCGTTGTAAATCTCTGTATTTATACCTCTTTTGAGTTTTGATTTAGTTTGCTTAAGTATCTACTTCATGTAACTTTACAAAATAAAAATAAGCTTTGAAAGGTCATGAAAAAAACAGTTCAAGTAATTACTATCCCTAGCAGGATGAAGTATATTCAACACTAGAAGAAAGTCAATTCTACCATTTTAGCCTTTGGATGGGCATGAATTTCAAGTAACTTTTCCATTCATTCTTTGCCAGTAGGATGAATACAATGTAATGTATTATTCAACCAACTCGCATCAATGGCTAGAAGTGCCTATTACCAGAAAGACATCCCACAATTAATCAGACCACACAGTCCCTGAAACAGATACTAATCATGACTGATGACATCACCTGTGGCAGGTAACTACCACTCTCCCCAAGCCCCCTGGGTTAGCAAACATAAAATTGGTTATTCCAGTCTAATACAGAATACCTTGAGAGGACACAGCCCATTAGAATGTATGTAAAGACCTTATAATGTAGATTGCAGGAAATGCACTAGCTTGCATGAAGTGACTCTCTTTGAGTAAGCCTCTGTTGGCAGTAATCTGTCATTTCCTTCTCATTCTCTCTCTCCTTTTGTCTTACACTCTCTTATCTACTTTACCCAACTTTCTTCATTAACTGCGATAATTAAGTCTCTCCTTTCTTTTCTACTCTTCTTCCTTTTTTCCCTATCATTTCTCTCTACGACTTCATTGACTTGTCTTTCTTACAGGCCGGCTGTACTAGTTCAGCCAGAAGGGATTAGGCCACACAGCGAGGTCACTGACAGGTGGCTATCTCATTAACTCAGCTCTCAATTAACATAAGAAACGGAGGATCATGGGGGACCAACGGGCACCGATTTGGGAAGTTTTCTAAATAGAGGGAGCAAGTAGCTACAAGTAGTACAGTGTGGCATTAATCTCTCTGTCCAGCACTTTTTATCAAAATACATATACCTCTGTACTACACTTTTCAAAAATATCTTGTATTTAAAATATATGACTGGGTAATAACTTGGCTTAGTTGGCTATTTCCTGAATATGATATTTTGATAAACAAACATAAGTGTCAAGTTTCTGTCTCCCTTCCATTTCCCACCCCTATCCCTCTTTCTCCCTCCATCCACCTC
>BEXV01000670.1:65532-86929 GCA_003118195.1 Hemicentrotus pulcherrimus
CTCCCCCCCCCTCCTCCTTCAAATACTTTAACAGGGTTATAATGCCCTTCTAAGTTTGAACAGACAATGTGTAATTCACTCTCAGCAGTATTCTTCCGTTGACGAATGCTGCACAGTTCAATGATGAGCAAACAAGAGAGGGAGGAAGACATTCTACCAGTATCAAACTGTGTTGCTATGCTGGGAATGGAGTCAGGAAAACAACATTTGGTCAAACATGTGTTCCATCTTGAAGCGTACTCTCATATAGATGATCATGTAGAGAGGTGTGGGAAATACTTGCTGATGTATATGTATATCAGATAGCAGAAAAGAATATATATATTTCTTTCCAATTCTGATCAATTTATAATATTTGTTTTCTTCAATAAGGGTATTGGGACTTTTAAGCGACATATGAGTAATACTCATTCATTATTATTATTATCATGTTTTCCAAGTTGTATATATCATAAACAAATCAACCTGTTTTGTCCATGCATTCCTATTTGATTACATGTTCATTAGACCGTCTTTAATTCATCCTTCCATCTATCGACTACTCTACCACATCAGTTTAACACAAATGTATAGAAATTGAGGCTTGGGAACATATAAAAACAAACTAAATGGAGACTATTTCAACAGATAAATGTAACATCTAAACTAAAATGTATAGGTGGTTCCTTGTCATCATACACACATCATGATATGCTCTCATTTCTATAGACTGCAAATAAATCAATCTCCATCATAACAGAACGTGGCTTGGAAATTGATCCAACTTTCCCCAAGGAGCTTTCTAACACTGATTATAACAATCAATATTCTGGTCAATAGTACCTTGTTACTATTTACTCCACAATAGTTCTACTATTCCCTCTTCTATCGCCTGATCAATAGTACATATAGGCCTCCGGCAGTGACTTGTGTATGGATCCAAAGCATTGATCCGTACCTGGTCAATAACCCTTAATTTGGGTTTAGCTGGGAGGGTGGGCAAACAGGGGTAACTTGTTTACTAACAAGTTTCTAACATTTGACACAATGTTTTGGTATTGACTGTCATTTTGCTTGTGGCTACATCACAAGGACTGGGGGAATAGAAAGAGATGAAAGGTGAAAGTAAGAGGAAGGGAGGGAGAGAAAGATGGAGAGAAGGATAGAAAGAAGGGAAGGACCAAGGGAGAGAGAGAGGAAGAAAGAGAGAGACAGATAGGTGTAAGAGAGAGACAGACAGCTGAATGAGAGAGAGGGGGGCATGGAGAGAGGTAGAGCGAAAGTGAGAGAGAGAGAGAGAGAGAGAGGGGGGAATAGACAGAGAAAGAGGACAGACAAGGAAGAGAGAGAAGCGAGTGTCTGCGTTAAATGTTCAATCCCTGAAACTGTAAGAGAAACTTGATCAATAGCAATCTTATATCGCTGACCACCAATTTCCTGACTTCATCCAATTTCTTCTAAACTACCATACTGAAAACTGTAATGTATCTAGAAAGAAATGGCATGGTTTTTTTTTATGAAATTGGTTGGTACCAATTTAAAAGGAACAATATCGCTGACCACCAATTTCCTGACTTTATTCAATTTCTTCAGCACTTCCATTCTGAGGACTGTAAGGTATAAAAAATAAATGGCATGGTGTTGATGAAATTGGTTGGTATCAATTCAAAAGGAACAATATGTTTAGCTGAGCACTCCAGGTAGATATTCTAACGTAGGAAGCAAACAGAATGAAATAGTGTGTTAACTCTTCAGTTCATGTCACATTATCTGCGTACGCAATAGAAAGCAATGTGAAACAACAAATGGTAAAAAGAAACTTCTGTCTTAAAAATATTAATAATGTACATACCTTTTAACTATTCATTCCTTGTTTTCTCGGGGAACATACATTCGTGCATAAATGAATATTAACAGGGAAGGGCTTTGAAAGTGTTAATAATACATTTAACATGCTTGTAACCTCGTATAAGAAACCGGAGGTCAAAGATAAATCACCTTTTCTGGCATTAAACTCTTTCAATTAATATCAGAACATAAACAAATCTAAAAGACAACATCACAAGATCCTGCCCATCACAACAAAAAAGTTGTGTCCATTTACCTTTAAACTCCACTGGATGTGCATTGAGTAAAGCTACTGCAGTGCTTGGGAAAAGGATCTTAATCAATTTCTTTGCACAATAGGGCATTAGGATTCGCCTGAGAGGCGTAAATAGACAATATAACCTGTGAAGAAACATATGTAATCCTTTAATGGTATAGCCCTGCGTCTCTTCGTTCCTCTCTATAAATATTTAAGCGGAGGAAAGAAAGTGAGGATAAGCATCAATCAATAAGTGAGATGGTGTGAGCCAAGGACTGGCCATTCTTGGGATTCTCTGCATAACTGTGAGTGACCAACAGATGGCAGCATTCCTGTTTTCTCAACAAATCAAGTCAATTCAAAACAGTGTTGGTGATGCACCCGTTATCAACATTATAATAAAATGCGCCTTTTTTCACAGGATTGCAACAACATGAAGGAAGAAGCATTTAGAAGAATGTTGTAGAAGCACAAATGAAAGATAGTAAATCTTGGAGAGGACACATATTTTCTTAAATGTTCTGTGACATATCAACATTTCATTTAAAGCCCTGATTACAGAGATATAACTGCTGAAGAAGTTAATAAAAAGTTATCAAAGCAAAACTCAAGTGGGGGCAATGGCATGAGTCTGATACAAGAAAAAGTTACGTGTATCAGTATAATGGCAGCTCAGCTATAGGCAGGGTAATATGATACTTTGCACAGAAGAGTATATTCAGATAGTAGCTGCGCTATATAAATGGACCTATTAGTATAATCATTATACAGTGCGTCCTAGAAAAAACGAAACCGAGATTTATCAATGTTTTATTATAACTTAATCACAATTATAATTGATAAATGACACATGTTTGGAAAGCTTAGATCCTCCTCTTTCATTTGATGCAACTCATATAATGCATATTTCACGCATGAGTGATTAAAATGAATTTGAAGAGAGGAAACCAAAAAGTCATTTGGCGGACAATATCTGAATTTCAAAGAGAAATTCACATTTCTAGAAAGTAGAGTTTCTGCCCTTTCATATAACACTTTATTAAGAAAAAAATGAGCTAGGAATAACAAAGTTCTGTTTGTTTAAGTAAAGCTTGCATTTCCATAATTTCATTTAACAAATTCGTTTCCACTGGCTGCCTGCCGTAGCAACCAACGGAATTAACAAAAGACTTAACTCTGTTTCGTTATCAACCAGCCATGCATGAAGTCTTTCGTCTACGGCCGATTGTCAACGAAACAGATATAAGTCTTTTGTCAATTCTGCTTATTGCTACGGCAGGCAGGCAGCCAGTGAAAACGAATTCATTTGATGAAATTATGGAAATGCAAGCACTACTTTAAGTAGACGAGCAACTAATGGGAACTACAACTGTAAGGTCCTAATTGAGGATTAATGTTCAAGGGGCATGAAGAAATAGACATGGTTTTGAACCTGGGATCTCACACTCACAATACCACTGCTCTACCACTGAGCTATCACNAACTCTTGTTATTGATGAAAGGTTTAATGAAACACTGGGAATCAGGTCATTCTTCATTAGACAGTGCCCAATTCTCAACTACAACATTGATATATTCAAAGCCCGTCTACACTAGTTTAGACAGGAGGGATTAGACCGCCCTGAAAGGTGGCTGACACGCAATTGATATTACAAATTCATGTTTGGATCTGCTTACAGCTAGTACAAGATTGTGGTCAATCAAGGAATCTGTTCTCATTCAATAAGAATGTCTCACTAATCAATCTATTTGCAGTTCGAGACAAAACGCTTACAGCTCCCTCTCATGAGACGCATCCTCATTATCTCGAGATTGCCAAATAGCCCGCTATTTCTGATTTGGGAAATAATCCCGAGGTTACAAATTGCGTCTTCAATTAGCTCGAGATTCGACCTCAAAACTTGAAACTTGACTTTGAGAAATTAGCTCAAGATATTTTGCTCAGCATTAACGCATAGTGCAAGTGTTTCGGTCTGGTGAAGACAAATAGCTTCATATTTTGCCAAATAGTGGGATATTTTGCAAACTATCCCAAGATATCTTTGGATGACAATCCCGACCAAATATCCCGCTAATTGCTACATTGGTCTGATGAAGATGCAAATTAGCTGGATACTTTGCGATCGGGATAGTTCAAATAGCTGGATATTTGGCAATCTCGAGATAGTGATGACAGACCTACATGTATATTGAATGTTCAGTATTTGTATTTTGTAACACATCTGTGCTGTCTGTCATAATAATTTCTGAAGAATGGAAAATGAAAGTGTGCTGGGAATCTTGAAGTATCACAGCATGATCATGTCCCCACAATGTATTTTCATGTCAAACAGTATGGTTTTATGGGTTTTGTCGCAGGAGTAACTAAATTTACTTTAAAGTACTTCTTCACAAACATAAGCCTTTATGACACAAAACCTTGGGACATGTTTCTTGAAAGTAGTAGGTGTCAGCGTATATGCAGACCGTTATATGGAGTGAACATTGGGGTGAATAGGAAATTAGAATACAAATAGTAAAAGCATCTTTTGATAATGTAAACCGTTATATTTCAACTCGTGATGAACTTAAAAGATAAGGATCTGCATATCAGTCCGTGGAAGAAAAAAAAATAAAATCACCATTTTCTTCCAAATTTGCTCTAATTGTTCCTATTGCCATTCATATTTTACAGTAGTACAGTATTACATAATCGTAGTAACCCTTTCTATAATAGACAGTTTTATTGATACAACTTGGTTCTGCAGTTTCAAATTTTACCGGTACGGTACTCAATTAGCACTGAAAAATACTCATAGTGTTTGTCTTTACTCTTAAACTACAGTTTTTTTACCTTCTAGCTTACCACTGAGGTAGAAATAACTCAATAAGAGTGGACACTGTACAGAACATTTGAAGAAATCCTTTTGTAAGTGTAGATAATCCTTTGTTAAGTAAAGACAATGTGTTATAGTGGAAATATATGATTTTGGTTTTGGTAAAGAGCATCCAAAAATTGTACTTAACCACCCTGTATGCAGGATTTTTATATGATTTTGAGAAGGCGATGCAACTTTGAGAATGCAATATAGAGTTTAACTTTACAATTACCAAACTAAAGGAGGAGCACGCCACATTTCTTAAACATGTGAATTCCAATCTTTGTTTTAATTAAGGGAAGAGAAACAAGAAAGAGGGATGAAGAACTGAGACAGGGTCATTGAAATATGAAACATTATTATGCTATTTATATTTCATTTAAAACAGCATAGAGAATCAGGCAAGTGAATAAATTATTTGTTAAAAAGTCAGAAACTTACTCGGCACATTTGAAGCATCTTTTGTGAATGATGTCTTCTGCTGGCATGGCAACCTCGTCTCCTCTCTGCACCTTCGAGTCACACACCTTACAATTACCCAATGGAAGCATCATACAGGATTCACTCTTACTCCTTCTCCGCAACACCTTCTCCTGCTTGTTTGGTATCGACTCCCGCGACAGCATCCGACGCAATCCTGAAAACGGTTTCTTACTGGTTGGTGCTGTATGGGCGAGGATATCAACCTCCTCCATGATAACGGAAGAGCGTTTCTCCCGCTTCTCACAGCTGTACGGGTTCTTATCAGAATGGGAACGCTGCTTGGGTGTTTTCACCTTCCCGTGGTCCTTCTTACGCGGTTTGGGATATTTTTCGTTTTTGCGAACAAAGAAATCCGGTTGCAAGATGCTGGATTTACTCTGAGGTAATGCACGGTAAGAGGCAGGCAGCGTACTCGATTTCGGTTTTCCACCGTTAAATTTGACTTGAGGTTTATCCACGTGCGTATCATCCTTGAATAGAGTAGATCCAATATTCCGAGGCAAGGTGCCTGATTTGGGTCGGGTCTCCTCCGGCTCTTCAAACACGTCATCCAAGGAACATGCATCGACTCTACCCTCGCTGCGGCTTCGTGTCGGAAGACGAAGTCGCTTGAACCAAGGGGAGGATTTGCCGAGGGAGTCCAGAGACTGACCGGATCGGCCATTGAGGATGTCATCATCAAAGAAGGTGAGGGAAAGATCAAAACTGACTTGTTTTCAGAGTAAAGGCGCACTCCTACACTCCATATTGGTCCCTCGCATGTTGTACGGTGCTCTTTCCAAGCTCACCATATCATTTCTGCTATCCACGGAGGAGCTATCGCATGTCTCACTATCAGTAGTATGCTCCATGGCCTCATATACCCCAATCTCACCCCCCTCCTCTTCATCATGGTACATTCCATTCATTCCACTCTCTGTAGTACAAATCAAATTATCCCTTGATGATACCATTCCCCCTCCCGGGGGTGCATTATCTAGTCTATCCTCTTGCGAGAGGGCACCCTGGTGTGCCACCTGCACTTTTCCGCTCTCCGAATTGCACTTGCTTTTCAGCGTCTGAAAATCTAGTGCTTTGCTTGGAATAGCACCGTTAGGTGGGACAAAATCTTCCCTCCTAGTCCAGATATCTTCTATTTGAGGTTTATGAGTTGATGAGTTGTCATCGCTGGTATGGCCCCTCCTGACCTTCAAGTCTGTTTCTTCAATTAACTGAGAGCAGTTCTCATTAAGGGCCATACCATCTGGTGGTGTGAGATTCATTTCAGTCATGTTGGAATTATTACCCGGTACCGCTCTCCCCGTTGAACTTGACTCGTCCGATTCCAGCGGTATATCGACGACAATAAGGCGAGGTGGATCGCGTAGCTTTGGTTCTGATTGTGCATGGTTCAAGCCGTTTGTTCCATGTATGTTATCATTGATAGAGTTCACTTGCTCGCTGTATGACATGCCTCGGGATGATGCTAGCCTTCGACTGGGATGAGGGCTTGCATGCCTCTGGCGGTTAATAGCATTACAGCTTCCACCAACACTGATATCCCGAGTCTCACCAGTGAATCCCGTATTATTGCTACGACTACGATTCAGATTCTGCGGTCCATTTTCATCTACAAAACAGTTGAGCATTGCTGGCTCGCTAATCTGACGTAATATTCTCTTTTCTTGTACAAACTCCTGAGAAGCGCTGGAACGTTCTAAAGTAGGAGTCAGCGTGAGCATCCGTCGCCCCTGTCCAAGATTCGGTGCAATGGGGTGCCCTCTTTGTTGGGGATGACCGTTGCTGAATCGCGAAGCATTGCTGCTGTAACTCAGCGAACGTCCAAACTGCTGAGGCATCTGACGGCCTCTGGTTAAAATTGCCTGGTGCTTGTTGCGATGTGTGAAATCTGCCAGGCAGCGTGCCATGGTTTCCCCGGCAACCGCCTCCTCAAAGCTCATCAAGCGAGGGCGTTGCTTTGGTTGTAAGGTAGCCTTACTCAGCGAGAGTGACTCCCCAACCTTATTCTCATCAGGATTACCCATCTTATTCTCATTCATTTTATCTTTAGTCTCATTCCTCCTCCTTCCTCCTCCTTCTCCATCCTCATTAAGCTGCTTCCCATTAGTTATCATTATCATCTTCTCTTTGGTATTGTCTCTCTCTAGTTCCTCCATGGTTACGAAGGGTTGCTAGGCCCCTCCGTAACAATCTCTAGCGATGATTGAGATCCAAGCCTCTTGTAATTACACATCAACTCATTTGAAGTGGAGGATGAGTGGAAGATAAACAGCATATCATGTCTGAAGATTAACAACCGGCAAGTAAACAAACCTGCACTTGAGATCAGAATGTTCCGCTCATCTCAAGCCCAAGCTTCCCCCCTTCTGGTTGGACTTTAGCAGTGACAGCTCGTACCTCGCCCAGCCTTGAAGCTCATTACAGATGTTTTAATCCTGGCTCAAGGAAGTACAATGCAGCCTCGATCATCATCTATTCATGAACAATATTGTCCCCATGGCCAAGCGTCCTGCAATGAAAGAGGGAGGGAAACAGAGGGGGAGGGAGAAAGAAAGAAAGAAAGACAAAAAAGAGGGGGCAAGAAGAGGGAATGAGGATAGAGAGTGGAAAAGAGAGAGTGGAAAAGAAAGAGATGAAGGGAGGAAGGGATAGCGGGAGAGAGGAGGGGGAGAGAGGCGGGGAGAGAAGAAGGGAGAGAGGAAAGACAGAGAGAGAGAGGGGGAGAGAGAGAGAGAGACATTATTATTAATGACTGCTAGGTTAAACATTACACACATTAGAAGGTGAGGAAATGACATACCATCTGTTGAGAGCCAGAAGGGCATCTTAACACTGTATTAACTTAACGCCTTTCTCACTCTCACTCTCACTCAGCAGATGATATGAAACTTATCCCCACCATCTTATCATCAATGGTGAAACATTTATAATGACCATATCACATATTGCCAAGATTAATTCACAATGCCGTGAGGCTAATTCATTTAAAAAGCAAGGGCTCCATTTGTTATGTACTTTAACAAAGCAACAGCCCTTGAGATCTGCGTGACATCTGTCTCTCTTATTAGGGACAGCTGATCATTGCTGTATCATGTTTCATAGCAATTACTCTCATTAATGCAATAAAAAACCTTGCACGTGTCTCATTTGACACATGAGACATACACCGGCCCTCTTCAAAACCCCACAGTATCAAATGTTAAAGGCATTAAGCACTTACAAACTATATTCATCATTGTTTGTAAATTAATGTCTTCATTTCCTTTTATTCAAAAAAAAAATCTTAAGTATAATAACATTCTGGTATAGATTGATTCTGACATATTACTGTGTCCACAGAATGATATGTCTAACACGACCTGTTTCCTTTCAACCTGATCAACATTCAAAACTAAATGACTACATTGTGTAATCCCTTCAACGGTAAGGCTCAACATTGACATATTAAGGTTAGGGTTATACTTACAATATATACTTGTATGGAATGGTTGGCAGATTTACTTAAAGTAGATGAGTGTTATACTACTCTGTCAGGGAGAGAAATGCTTGTTCACGCTGCATGCTGACTGAATGGTTATCAAATATAGTAGATAAACAAAAAAAGACTACACTTGGGTATGATAATTACACTGGTACCCTGCTAAAGTTTGAGTAAACAAAAATTTAAGCCCAACAAGTACTTAGTCCCCAATTTAGTCTCGATATCTTTGTGTTTTTCCTAGTGTTTTTCTTGGCTCTAATTTGGGCTTTTGAATGGGATTATTTGCATGTCCCATATACAGGTACTTGTAGAGCAAACTATTAAGCACTTTGTATCTTTCAAGGAAAAGGCCGGCTTTGAATGAAATATTGCATGGATTGTTTCATGTTTCTTTGGTATCACCTTTCCATCCCTTTCCTTTCTTCTTTTTTCTTGCGCTAAGACACATTAGTATTAAGCGCTATAGGTTTAATCATTATTATCATTGCACTGAATATGACCAATGGGTTGCATCAGGAATGAAAAAAATTGTATATCCATAGGAGCCATGGATGAATACTAGTCAGCTATGAAATATACTCCAAAACCGGATGTTCTCTCAGATCGACAGAGGATGACTTTTCATAAAATCAACAGTGACAGCTCTCCCTCAGCTTCACGACATTTACTCTATAATTCTCAGGGGTCAAAAATGGTTTCTCTAACCAAGCAATCTTTCCGTTCACATCACCCTGTAATCATATTTTAAACACAACCCTGGCCGACTATACAGGCTATTTTCCTTGAACTCGAAAAAATTCTGCACACGGTAAACAAAATAATCAAATTATCACATTACAACAATTTCCAAAAAAATCTTCACACTTCTGATTCCCATATCTAATTCCCTAGGACAAAGTTTTGCAGGTGCCCTGCAAACATGGGGCAGGAAAATCAGATAGTTTACAGGTTTCCATGGCAACCATCGTCATGGAGAGTGGGGAGTTGCAGGTCCTATATATATATACACACCCAGTCTTTAATTTGATTGCTCTTGCCTGCCAACAGATGGTGGTTAAATAGATTAGTAGAGGCTTACAAATTGTAGGGTTGGCGATGCCTGATCAAGGAGGGAATAGGGCTCGGGCGCGTTCACATTAGAACCTGGGTTAAGTAGTACAACACAAAAAATGACATCCCTTTGTTGCTATGACCAAGGTGACAGCTGTTCAGTGTGAATGATCTACCAAGATTTTAGGGGGTTTACATATTTCTAACAAGATCTGTTGTGCTTCAACAGCACAAACAGAGTCAATATTTGGATTCTTTTTTTTTTCCCTTCATGCCTTAAGTAGGAAACATTTATAACGAGAAGTGAAAGAAGAAAAAAGGAGGAAAAACAAAGACTAACATAAGGAGAGACAGAGAGAAAAAATGATGAATAATAGAAAAGAAAATGAAAGATGGAAAAATAAAGAACATTAGAAAAACAGAAAAAGAAAATGATAGAATGACAAAAAATAACAAAATATAGCAGTCTTTCGGTTTTAAATGCCCCACGAAATATGTGACCAAGTGACCTTTGCTACCCAAGCAACAGGAGCAGTCTAGCTTGTGAGTGTGAACATATACAAAGCGTACCTCTGGAGCAATCCAGTGGATATGTCTAGCCTTGGTCTAGCCTAGGTCTAGCCTAGATCGGTCTAGGAAGTGAGTGAGAACGGGGTCCAAGTTGAGACCTATTGTTTAACATAGGAAAAAGACTTTCCTGCTACAAATATCAAAGTTCTAAAGCACATAATAAGGCCCATTAGCATGTTGGGAACCTGGCTATTCAGAATCCCATAAATTCAGCCTCTAATGTAATTTATCACTTTTTGGTATTCTATGAATCATGGGGAGTTAGTCACTGAGAGGATCGAAACCGAATAAAATGTTACTTTTTTTGTTATCCTTTATGTCCATGTTGCCTTTATTTTGCAAGGAAGGGCGTGAGTAGTTGAGTCCTTGAAAAGTTCAATGAACCACCACTCGAACTACTTCTTATAACATTCATTGTATTTCCCTTTTTTAAAGGAAATGTTCACTATGTTCTCACTCACCCCACTCTCTCTGTCTTTCTATTAATCAATCCATCCGTCAGTCAGTCCGTCTGTCTGTCCATCATGCATCCATTCATCCATCTACTTATCTATCTACCTATCTATCTACCTACCTACCTACCTACCTACCTACATGTACCGCGCGCTCTCTCTCTCTCTCTCTCTCTCTCTCTCTCTCTGTTTTTTCTGTNCTCTCAATCAATCAATCAATCAATTAATCTATATACAGTATATCTACTCCTCTCTCTCTCTCTCTCTCTCTCTATCTATCTATCTCTCTCCCTTTCCATCCATCTCTCTCCATCTTTCTCTCTTTCTCTCTCTGCCACCATTCATTCCACTCTAAAAAACCCTCCCTCCCTCCTTCCCCTCCTTCTTCCCTCCCTCCCTCCCTCCCTCCCTGAACCCTTCCCTCCCTCCCTCGACTCCTCCCTCAACCAACCAAACACCATCATGAATCATGAGAATACAGGTGAATCACCTGCTCTCCTCCAAACCAAGCAACATAAATTGGTTTCTATTCTATTATCTACATCATATAAAGACAGGATATATCTAGTCAGGGGTGGGTCGGGTCCATGGTTCTAGCATGAAACCATTAGGGTCTACATGTAGATGCGTATGAACCCTAGAAGTTCACAGATGGATCATGGTCAGAACACTTGCAGGTTCTCCAAAGTTGTCTTCTCCTGGGCCCCGCTTCATCAAAATTACTATCAATATTTAAACAAGTTACAATGACTGTCATAAGCTACTGAAATCATGGCATCTGATTGGCTGAGAGCTAAATTGTAATAGAATGTTTGCCTTTGATAGTCATTGGAAGTTTCATGAAACCGTCATAAATACAAGTTGACCGACATCCTATCGAAACGAATGTTAAACTTAATACTGTACATACATTTTTATGAGATGTCAGTGCACTTGAAACCCTGCCAAGGGCCCCAATTCACAAACTTGTCACCAGTGACAAATGACAGTTTTTGTTATAAGCTAGTGAAGTCCTTGATTCAGATTGGTTATCAACAGATTGATTTTTGTCATTTGTCATTGAAAAAAGGCTCTGTGAAATGGGGCGTAGGTCTTGATCTGAGAACCCCTGTGGCCTGTCTTTAAGAATATTGGTTAATCCAAGTTGAAGGCGATTACTTTTCCATTCAATCGCAAAGTTACAATTTTCTATCGATCATCAGCATCATAATACAAGGATAGTTTGATCCTGCAATCCTCGGTCACTTCTTCGAGGTTGGTTATCTTCTACAGTCTTCAATCGATGAGGAGTCAATGTCTTAATTTTGCACATGCCAAGGGTAGATACAGTTTGGATCATATTAGATTAAATCAAATCATTCATAACACCAGTGCTTTTTTCAATCTTGCCCTGATCACATCTTTATATATAAAACACAAGTTGTCTGGGCCCTGTTTCATAAAACTTGCATTCAATGGCAAATTGCAGTAATTAATATATGCTTATGAAATTGTTGCGTTCGATTGGCTGTGAGCAATTTTGTTTTAGCCATGTAATTCTTGTTATTGATGAAAGGTTTAATGAAACACTGGGAATCAGGTCATTCTTCATTAGACAGTGCCCAATTCTCAGCTACAACATTGATATATTCAAAGCCCGTCTACACTAGTTTAGACAGGAGGGATTAGACCGCCCTGAAAGGTGGCTGACACGTGGTTATCTCATCAAATCAGATCTCAAATAACATAAGAAAACAAAGGGGATCATGGGGGACCAACAGGCACCGATTGGGCATTGTTTGCTACATACATGTAGAGGGCGCAAGTAGGTATAAGTAGTCTGACTTTCTGTCTGTTTGTTTCATACTATAACTTTAATAACAACTTGAACCCATCAAAACAAAAGCCATTTGATTCCCAAGATTGTCATGTATCCAGACAGACAGACCCCCATGCTCGATCATGCACACCCTTTCTTCCTTCTCAATGTTCTCCTTCCTGAAACATAACACCAAGGCATTAATGTTCCGCAGTGGTTGATCCAGGGATTGATATATATATATTTGGAATCGCAAACTTGATTTCCAGTCTAGACGACATCACGTGTCAACCAATGTCATCTACATCATCAGATTATCATCAGATCATCATTCAATAACAATTGGAGTTGGGGAAGATTTCTTTCTTCTTTCATTACTTTTTGAACATGTGTATTGCCTCAAGCAGATGTTCCATCAAGGCTTTATTTGAGGAGATAAATCATGCTTGCATCATAAGGCCTGTCTTCATCAGCTCGAGATTTCCACATACCCCGCTGTTTAAACTATCCTGATCGCTAATTATCCAGTTAATTTGCGTCTTCATCAGCCCGAAGTTGCAATTAGCGGAATAATGATTTGAGATAATCATCCCAAGATATCTTGGGCTAGTTTACAAAATATCCCACTATTTGCCTCGTGCGTCTTCACCCGCAAGAAAAGAATCACGAAGACTTGCACTATGAGCAAAATATCTCCAGCTAATTTTTCGAGCTCGAGTTTCAAGTTTTTAGGTCAAGTCTCGAGCTGATCAAGATGTGATTTGTAATTTCAGGATTATCTCCCAAATCAGAGGTAGCTGGCTATTCGGCAGTCTCCAACCAAGCTAATGAATGCATGCCAATGATGGAGAGGTATATATTCAGGCAGGGATTTAACTGCATGAATTAGTTATAACTTATATGGGAATATAACTTGAATAAATCTAAGTACATTTATAATGGGAGTTTAAAGTGTAGCAGTATGAATGTGTTATAAAAAATATTAAAACGCTAATCCAAATTTTTTTTTTTAACAGATTTGCTTCATTTTCCACTGAAATTCCCAATGTGAATTGGTTTTGATTTGAATAAACCTGAGGCTGTTGAAGCAGGTCATGTAGCTAAAGTCAGAAGTCAATTTGAATCAGTTCCTCTAAATCCCCTTGCTTCTCTTGAAATCCCTCTGACGATCAACTCCAAACAAAAACAAAACAAATTATTTTCACTCATGAACAGTAAAGTCTCATAGAACTCCTTCAGTATGCACAACAAGCTTAGCATATAATCTAATGGTTCTTGCAAATGTTAATCAATTTTCCTGATCACGTTAAAAGTATTTTTGTTTTGTTTTGTTTTTTTCAGTTTTTAAAGAGTATTCCTTTAATATTTTGTTTTATTTTTGTTTGTTTTTAGATATAAATTGCTTGCATGTACTATTAAGCTCTCCGCTTTTAGAAGGACTGATAACATATAAAAATAGCGATGATGATAATAAAAACATTTAATTTAGGGATTGGTCTAAGAAAATATTGCTAAAGGTGGTGAGCGCCATTATTTCTATATATAAAACATCCATACAGCCAAAACCATTTTAGAAAACCTCTGTTTTTTAACTGCCATATTTACATATTTTATCGGAAAAACCTGTAAGAAAGCATCAGTGTTTGATAATTCTTGGGGGGGGGGTGGAGCGGTTGGTTTGTTTTGTTTAATAGGGTTGTGCGCATGCGCCACATGTCACTGCCCTGTACATGTATGTGTTAGTATGGATCCGAGAAGAGTCACATGACCTCAAACCAGAATGATTGACCGTTGTTTTGAGAGCAAGCATTTACACTGCAAAAACCAGTGAACTTTCTGCCAGCATCTTCCAAAAACACCCTCAAGAGGTGGGCTTTTTCATTTGGGTGTTTCAACACGTTGTAGACCTACTCAATAAAGGACACTCGATATTACAAATAGCTACATTTCTAAAAGATATGGTACATGTAGTTCTAATGCATGCATGCATGGTGCTGATTTGCAAAGTTGAGCCATTTACCGAGAGAGGTCATTTCATGGAAAATTCATACCACTCTACTTATATAACTTTGTTTCCAGTATCATTTTTGATTCTTTGGAGAAAAAATAAGTCTAATACATGTATATATTTTCAAAGTTAAATTACATTTTCAAAGTTAAATTACATTTTCAAAGTTAAATTACATTTTCAAGGCTAAATAGAACCTTTAAAGCCTCTTTTAGAGGAAGAGAGAGGTAGACAACCCAATATGACTGGGCAGTTTTAACCCCCTCCCTAAAGACTATAGCTGCCAAAACTCTAAACTCCAACCTTCGATCAGGGGCTACCTATCAAAGCCTTAAACTGAACGATCTCCTTACGAAACTTGAATCCTTACTTTTATCTGAATATTTTCATCTTGACTGGTGACAGTATATAGATCTGGCAGTTGCTACTTCTCAAGGCACCAATTATATCAAATGTACTATTTAGCCATTAAGGTGCCAGATACTAAAACAGTGTGTTTCATAAAGTTTTGAGAGGAAAGCTTTTCACTCAGAACATAATTCAACTAATATCTAACCTCATAATCAATGCACCTCTTCTTAGATTAATGTGTCAGCAACTTTTTTTTTGTTATAATTATTTGAAGAAGAAAAAGTTTTCATTTTAAATGCCTTCTTTACTATTTTACTTGAAATGTTACTCAATGATATTTAAATTGACCATCAAATGCCCCCCTTTAAAAAAAAAATAAGAACAGATTGTACAAAATGTCATGCTCATGCCATGTTTTATTTGCCACACATACAAAGGAAAAGAAACAGTGTGAAAAATTCTCCTTTAATATAAATGGAAAGTCTCATACTTAAACCTTTCTAATGTCTTTCTTGAACATTTCAGAAAGGATGTATGCAAAATTCAATCCATTGCCTCCTGGAACACAAGAGAATCTGTATTTAGCAATATACGAACAAGTTAATTCAATGCTCAAATCTATGTACAGATACTTCGAAAGAGGTAAAATCTAAGTTTTAAAGGTAATACAAAGTTTTGGGAAATTTGGAAAATTTGCTGGATAGTGATTCTTACAAGTTTGATATATTTGGATGCCCCTGTGGATGTTTCACTAGAAAATTTAGCCCCTAAAACTCTTCTGCTACTGATAAAAATTTAATAGAAAAATTTACCAGTGCTCCTGGTAAATTTTGATAAATTCAAAATAGCGCCTATGGCCATACAATGGTAGCTGCAACCATAAACATTTCAGAATATGTAGTTGTGATATATAATTTATTTCCAAACGGCAATAGCCAATCGGTTGATTTTAGTCTAGAAACATTGTATTCTTTAGCTAAGTTAATATCTTGACCTTGAGAGGTAACTATACAACATAAAGAGTTTATTATTTACAATTTCATCACTTTAGACTCAATTTCAACCGCTACAACGATCACTGAATATAGAAGGATCACATTGTATTACGTTTAATCTAAGTACAGATACTTTGAAACTTGGAAATCTAAGCTTTAAGACTAAAATGTCTGATATTTTGTTTGTTTTGGTGGTGCCTTTTTCCAGTGAATCATAAACTATGAATCAGTTTCCCTTCCAGCGGTCAGCTCATCCTGTGTGTGTCCAGTCCAATGTCCATTCATACCTGGTGTAGAAGGACACTTGGCAGGGCATTAGGTACACCTGAGGCTGGCCAACTATCCATGGATACCAACAAAAACTCTGAGACACCACATAAAAGTAGCAAAGACTCNCTCTCTCTCTCTCTCTCTCTCTCTCTCTCTCTCTCTCTCTCTCTCCCTATCTATGTACATTGTAGATCTATTTACCCATACATCTGTATCTCTTTCTCTATCTCTGCCCTTCTCTCTTCCCCTCTCTCTTCCTCAACCATCCTTACATTGCCAGTACCTCCTCGATACCTTCCATTTTCCCCATCTCTCACCAATTTTATTTCTAAAATCTGTATACATATATACATTCCTCTATCTCTAATTTCCTTAGACATGCTCTTTCACTGTTTGGTCCAGCCATAAAATAACAAAAACATTTTGAAACAGAAACCCAAAAGAGCACTTAGAGAGTTCCTACAAGCCACTGACGAAGCAAACCTGAAATAACTTCAAATAATTTGAAGGCCGAAAGCATACCTACATTGATCGACAAGAATCATGACAAAATGGATTTGGACTTCAGGCCATAATTTGCCCAAAACCGTAACTAATGGATGCGAAAATGAATAGAAAACATCAAACGATACAATGCAAAATGTTATTGGAACCTTGAAATTGCAAAGATGGTGATTCTCCAAGCATTTTGCAACATGAATATCTAATTCTTTATACAAACATGTGTTGTTGTTTTTTGGGGTTTGGTACATACCTGTGAATTGCTCTTCTTTTTTGTTTTTAATGTCAAGACAAATTGATTGTTTCTTGAACAACACTAGGCTTAATATGGAATTGGCGTTCTACAATTTCATTCTTTTTGTTCAAAACACTAATGAATTACCAAACATCATCTCAAAGACTTTCTAGAACCACTTTCAGCCGAATTTTAATACCTCCATTGCACTGCCTAAAGAAATCATGTTTGGATTACAAAATGCATGATTGTGATGCATGTTTCTGCATTCCAATACCAGACACACAAGGCTATTGATAATGCCTTAGGTTGACTTTTTTTGTAAATCTGTGACTGCATCACTGAAAAAATCTGAACATTTTTTAATTTTTTTTTTTTTTTCGAGAACAGAAAATACAGGATTTCTTTGAGTCTTTATAATTGTCATTATACTGGTTGCATCTTCAGTCATGTCTAAATTTACCAAACATTTTCTTTTTATGTCCTTATATAGGCGTTGATTGATCGCCATGTCATTGACTTTGAAATGTCAAGTATATCACAAAGCAAATATAGCCTTAGATGGTGCTAAGGATTGATTATCCATAGGCTATATTCAACACAGTTTGAGAGGAGAAAGGTCGATAGGCGTTCATGTTTGAAAAAATAAAACACTGAGAAATTTTTTTGTAGTAAAGGAATGATGAATTGGGATGCAGAAGTTGGGGGTTTTCCCCACTTTAAGCAATTAAAGTACATTTTCCTGTGAGCAGTTCCTACAGCAAACAGGAAATCATACACTTGTGTAAAGAATGATTTCTTTTTATTTCATACGCATTGATTTTCGAAGTGGTAATTTGTTTTTCTGCTGGCTTTTTAATACTGTTTTTTAGGATTCATCAGCTGACTAACTTGGATGAAATAACTTTTTCAATTACAGTTTTAATTTGTTTTATATTATACCAGCTCTGTTTTTGTCGAGATGTATGTACTCTTGCCTCAAAATTACTTTTTATAAATCAATTCCTTTGAAGAGCATTCCCACTTACGTGGATGAAATAACTTTTTGCAATTACATTTCATTTTTTTAAAAAAATATTATAGCAGCTCTGTTTGTGTTCCTCTCTCTCTTTGTTCTTCTTTCACCCTCTCTCTTTCTCTCTCTCACTCACACTCCCTTCTCTTCTCCCCTTCTCTCTCTACTCCCTCTCCCTCAACTTTCCTTTCCTTCTCTCTTTATCTCCCGCTCCACATTTGTGTTTTACTTCTTTCTTCCCTTTATGAGTTTAATTGATATCTTTGTCTTTGAATTATTGTTAAATAACGAATTGTAAATATGATGTTTTTTAAATTTTTTAAATTAAATCTCTGTAAATCATGCATGCAATTCAGCCACTGGCTGCGATATGTTGATGAATAAATACCATACCACCACTACCACCACCACCGAGAGAAGAAGGGCGTTTAAAGCAACTTTGACACATATTGCTACTCTTGGCTGTCAACAAACATTTAAGGATTGTTCACATATGAATGGCACTTGAGCGTCACAAAGGTCCTGTCGTATTCACTAAGCTCTGTGTTATAAGATACAGAAACATGACTTACACTTTAATAACAACTTTAACGTCATCATTACAATGCCACTGCGGTTTTGCTGCGTCATATTTGAACGAGGCCTAGTTTTAACAAGTGGAAAACCCTCATGTACAAGTATATTTTTCTTTAATTCACATGCGCAGAAAGCAGTAAGGTCAGTCGAAGTGAGAAGGATAAATAGAGGGAGGGAGTGTCATCATTGTGCATAAAGTCAGTAACCCCTCGTAAGAGGGAAAAGGCTGACTTTAATAAATGATGATGATGATTTTCTTAAAGGGGCTCTGTAACGTTGTTGAAGGTTGGTGAAAAAACTGCATAATTTTTGTATGAAATGTTACTTATATATTTCTTCTACCGTACTAACCCTCTAACATGCGAAAAATCCTGAAAAAAATTCTCAAACCACAAAGATATTTATGGTTTTCTATGAAGGCGCCACTGTGCAACACCCTCAATACAAACAGTAAATCCCCCCAACCAATTTTTGGATTTTTCTAACCGCTTTTCAATGAAAATAAGACATAAATCTTTCTTTTTGGAACGGTATAAAGAGCCAATTCATTGCTTTGTGACGATTTTACATTTTACTACGGTAATCATAATAATATATTTGGGAGAATTCTGGAATCGATCAGAGCAGTTTTTCCCAATTTATATCATTAATAATGGTCTGTTTTCACTCAAACTTTCAGATTGAATTTAATTGTACATCTAGCATTGAAGTCACTACCTTAGCACCATTTTCTCTCACCTGAATAATGTTACCAAGTCCCTCTAATAGTAAAGCATAGCAAACTTTCAATCTGCTGCTACAAAGTAGCTAGCTAGCTGCCCATAATTCCTGATGCTGCTTCCAGGTATACTTGTTTAAATCAGAAGGAAAATATAATCCATCTCTTAGAAATGGCCATGAATCCCAATAACCTTTTTAAATTATGAACCCACTCAGTTTATAAAGTCATCATTATGCTGGAATACATTTACCGAAGACAACATCATCATCTTAGTAACATATTATCAAATTTCTTAGAGATTCTACTTCAAATCCCTGTTGATCCTATATACAGTATATCANCTAGCACGTTCGTTCCGCGTCTGTACCGCGTCTTTACAGCGTGTGTACCACATGTACCGCCCGCGATTACCCGTGGTCAAATTTTTGGGCAGCCCAAAACTTTTTCGCGCGGCCAACCGCGTGTGAATTTCTTACCGCGTGTAACGACGGGTAAAGTACGGCTGTATCGCGCCTTTATCGCGACCTCAAAGCATCCAACAGCGTCTGCTTCACGGGCAGAAATTTTTGGCCGTGACTCGGCCGCGATACGCCCGTGGAGGGCTGTGTGACCGGGCCTTAAGAGGGGAAAGGCTTACTTTAATAAATGATGATGATGATCTCCTTAAAGGGTCTCTGTAACATTGTTGAAGGTTGGTGAAAAAACTGCGTAATTTTTGTATGAAATGTTACTTATATATTCCTTCTACCGTACTAACCCTCTAACATGCAAAAAAAACCTGAAAAAATCCTCAAACCACAAAGATATTTATGTTTTTCTATGAAGGCGCCACTGTGCAACACCCTCAAACAGTAAATCCCCCCAACCAATTTTTGAATTTTCCTAACCGCTTTTCAATGAGAATAAGACATAAAACAGGCTTTTAAAAATCTGTCAAAACCTAAATGTTTGGAATGGTATAAAGAGCCAATTCATTGCTTTGTGACAATTTTACATTTACCTACCTTATTTGCAAAAGTAAAAGAAGGGCCCGTTTAACGGAGCTGCTGCGAAGCATCCAGCACGCGAAGTCGCCATTTTCAACCCATTTCAATGTATACATCACAGAAAACTGCAGGTATAGCATTAGAGTCGAGTTAGTCGAGTGGTCTAAGGCGCTGGTTTCGAGCCCTAATACACATGTGTCCGCAAGAGATTGAATCCCGCCTTCGTCAATTTTTTAAAAATCTTTTTTTTTTTAAAGGTCAAAATCGGGGGTGCGGCCTATAGGGTGCTGCAGCGTTATCGCTGGCAAATACGGTAATCATAATAATATATTTGGGAGAATTCTGGAATCGATCAGATCAGTTTTTCCCAATTTGTATCATTAATGGTTTGTTTTCACCCAAACTTTCAGATTGAATTTAGTTGTACATCAAGCATTGAAGTCACAACCTTAGCACCATTTTCTCTCACCTGAATAATATTACCAAGTCCCTTTAATTGTAAAGCATAGCAAACTTTCAATCTGCTGCTACAAAGTAGCTAGCTAGCTGCCCATAATTCCTGATGCTGCTTCCAGGTATACTTGTTTAAATCAGAAGGAAAATATAATCCATCTCTTAGAAATGGCCATGAATCCCAATAACCTTTTTAAATTATGAACCCACTCAGTTTATAAAGTCATCATTATGCTGGAATACATTTACCGAAGACAACTTCATCATCTTAGTAATATATTATCAAATTTCTTAGAAATTCTACTTCAAATCCCTGTGGATCCTATATACAGTATATCGAATTATTATGTCAGGAAGGACTATAGCAACAAGGAAACAACTAGCCTTTGAAAATGAATATGTCTGTGTGATCTATCATGCCATATTGCTTTCTATTCCTAAAGAATTCCTCTTCTTATTTGTTAACTCTCCATCTCTCTCTCTCTCTCTCTCTCTCTCTCTCTCTCTCTCTCTTTCTCCCCCTCTTTTC
>BEXV01000670.1:88390-108311 GCA_003118195.1 Hemicentrotus pulcherrimus
CTAACTATTTCTTTATATCATGGTTACCATGGCAACCAGGACTCCGCCCCACACCAAAATCGATAGGCTTCATCCTCTTTCCTTAATACACCTTCATACCAAATTTGAAAATGATCAGACAAGAACTCGGACCTGTAGAGCGTTCACAAGAAAATCTCTGTGGCGGCGGCGGCGGCGCGACGAGGCCAAATCCATACTATCCTCCGAACCACTGTTCGGGGGATACAATTAATACTAAAGAATAAAAAATTTTAAAAAATGATGACTCAATGAATGTATCAGTCATATCTGCAATTAATCTTGTAAGAAATATGAATATAACATTATAAATATACATGTATCATAACTTTTTGTAAATATTGGAATTTATCTCTGTTTACTATACGTATCAGGTTTCCTTCTGTATTTTCCTGTCCACAGGCTAAACACACCCATATATTTTATTAACAGTAAATAGTATCATTCCCAATATGTCCATCTGGAGGTAGTGGTAGCATAGGGGTTAACGTAGAAATTGGTATTTGTGTTGCGGTATCTAAGTGTGTCAGAGACCAACTAACAACCCTGATTGACTCACAGCACAAACCTATTAACACCGAAAAGTTTATCCTATTTCAAGTTATCTTTACCAAGGGTCAAACGCTTCCCAGAATTCAGCAGTAGTTGCACTGAATCGAAGAAACTTCAAACCTAACATTTTTTGTCCTCACGCATAAAATCTTGTAAAATTGCTTATTTATTGATTATTCAAAAATTTATCTTAAAGTTGCATGAAAGTCATGAAAAATGTCTAACTTGCTTTTAATGATTGATAGTTTATACATTTTTGAAGAACAGTAAATGAAATTTTAACATTAGATTCATTAATACATGTATCAAATATCATAACAAAGCTATATCTATTTTCTCCCAACAAAGAGTCTTCATTTCAAATCATTCTTTCAGGTACAAACAGGGGTAGTCATGTCTCCTGATATGATTTGCTCCTCAGTCCGCAGGGGAAAGCTATCACTTACACGCAACCAAAATAGCAGAGCAAGAATTCAGGCAGGAGTGACCTGCAAGAATTTTGATGCATACAGATCCCATCTTTTACCAAAGTCTTCTCCAAGCATGTTCAGACTACAAGGAAATATATCATAAATCATATAAAGCAACTTCATAACCCTTTTTCTTTAAAGTAGGTATTAAAAAATGATTCTTGCGAAATATTCATCTAATTTAAACCTTTTAATTCATTTACCGCTATCTCTAATTATATATTTAAGCTAGGCACTGTGTTGTTGTTGATTTTATTGTACTGTTGTACTTTGTCATGTCCTTGTAATCTGGTACTTAAAGATAAACTCCAGTTCTTGTTTTAAAAAAAAAATCAATTCTCACAGAATCAAATGAAACTTACACTGAATGTTCAAGATTACAAATAAATGACATGTGTCAAACAATTTTGGAAGAAAATGTATACTGGCTGAGTAATGAAAATAGAAAGACAAGGAAATCAAGGTAGTACCATCCCCGACACCATGTGTGTTGTCCCATATATAGCTTTCTGTGTGTACAGTGCTTGTTACTTCACCAAGACGTGGTCAAATTTATAATGATTTTGATGACTCCAGAACCTTGCAGTGCACACCAATACTTACATGCTACATGATCAACTGTTTCTGATCCTTTCCACACGTTTTCTTTGACAATGCAATCGCATAACCAGTACTAAAGTTTATCTTTAAATTTATCTTTCAACTATCTTCTTTACGTTGGCCACTTTTGAAGGGTAACTTCATTTCTGGCTGCTATATCTACCATGCAACTTTGATATTGTTGTACCCATGTTTTGCATTATTTTTACGCAACAATTTATAGTTTTATGTATGTATGTTATTTTTGTTTAAGCTTTGATAAAATAAAATTTAACTGAATTGAATTGAATCATCGTAAAGCGAAAGGGGCTAACAGACTAGACTGGATAACAACATCGTTAAAAGAGATATTTCATAAAGAAATTAGTTTGAAGAGGTCAGTTGACAAGGATACTGGCCAATTATCATTGTGCGCTCAAGATAAGCCCCGCCCATTTATAGGGTTTTCGAACAACATGACATTCACAGTCACACTAGAATATTGGACCCTGATGCTTTATTGAGTTTTTCAATCAAACATGCGTTTAGCTAAACGTTTCTTTCTATACCATGTTTCTTTATACAACGATCAGCCTAAAAAATGGGTAATTGCTTATTGTATCGTATCTCGTAAAGCAATACAATGATTTCGGAAATGTGAACATGAGGTCAGCTATCACTCAGCATTCCTGATAATGTACCTCAAATCTTTTCATCTTCCTTGAAAGATGACTGTCGTAATTTAGACGGCAGTTTAATTACAGGCCCGGCACTATTTAGTTCCAGCAGTTGAATGTCCATCTTAATCATCGTCTCAATTTGGAGCAACGTTTTGAGAGCTAGAGTAGTAATTGAGCCCAGCTATTCGCTGTGCATATTCCATGATGTATTGGAATTGAAAGACAGGTAAATTGATATCATTTAAATGATATCAAGGAGGTTTAAGAGACAATGTTAGCAAAAATCAGTCACTGACATGAAGCGAAACGATCACAAAATAGGAAAAAAGAACCATATTTTCTTATTCATATTTGGAAGATATATACAACTTGTCAATAATTTAGCAGATATATTTTCATAAATTATAATATAAAAGAAGGCATTTCATCTCTCCTATATGATATTGATATGGAAATATGTGTAAACCATATTCTTAATGTTGAAAATACATGCCTTTTCTTTGGAATCATCAACAATATTTTGCCATTTTCTTGAATGAACAAAGAAGCAGATTACAGTCTTCAGAATATCATTGCAATACGTTCTTGCTCCTAAATTATTCAAAACGGGATTCACAAATGGTTTGGGCTACTAAAGGACAGACCTTAGTTCCAAAAGAAATTAGAACTTAAAGGGCCACTCTAACCAAACTAATATAGCCTTTCAAAACATATTCCAGCCCTAAATTGACCAAAAAATGATAATAGCCATCAATTTTTCAGTTCTCACGCTTGCTGGGCTATGCCCCCTCGAAAAAACATTAATACGGTCACGTGGTTTGATGACGCATTTGACGTTATTGCAGGCATGTCTGATTTGATAATTTCATAATTAGGAATTACGTTGCGCATTCTGAATCATCATTTTTAAAGCTAGATTCCAGAATTATTGATGATTTCTAAGAAAAATCATTGTCATGTTCGGAATCGCCGTTAAAAAAATATTCTACATTTCTTGTTTCCCCCACTTTTTTTAGCCTGTTTTGGTGAGAGTGGCCCTTTAAAGATAATACCAAGCATAACTATTTGAAAGCCATCACCATTGTACCAGTGGATAAGATTTCATCTTTCTTCACCCTTCAACATTGATATACACTTACACATGTTCACGAATTGACCCTACTTAGGTGCACAATACAGTTAAGACAGAAGTAAAACTCATCCCACTTTCAAGAAGAAAACAAATCTTTGTTTTAAAGCCAGAAGGGCACTAGCTCTATGTAAAAGAATATTTGTTAAAGCACTTCTGGCACTCAGCAGACAGATATAACAGTTCAATCACCCTTCCCTGCTGGCACACATCCTTAAAACTATCACATCAATAAGTTCCCCTACAGCAATCCCAACCCACACACCATAACTTTATACAGGAGGTGTCATACATGTATATATATCTCACTATTACAAATGAATAAACTACAAAGTTCATATTAGTTCAATCACCCTTTACTATTAGCACATTTTCAACACATGCTCTGACATTTTCAAGTCCTTTTCACATCAACAAGTACCCTAGAGCTATTCCAACCCACACATTGAATAGAGGCATTATGCATATCCCACTCAGAAGATGTGTAAGCTAAACCCAAGGTTCACATTAGTTCAATCACCTTTCACTGTTAAAACAGTATTCTTTCTTTCATATCAATGATTTTCTCAGAGGTCTTTACTCTAGGGAAATGGTTACATGTATATATGGACATATTGTCTGTGTTTGGTGACAGAAAGGAGTTAACTCTGTGTTTGAGTATATTGTTTAACGCTCTTTCGACTCTGAACAGACAATATATTCCTTCATTTCATCTGGTGAAAACAAGAAATACTCTACAACCAGTTTGTCTACTCCCAATTGGTCTATTCCTGTATGGTCTACACCCAGTCTGTCTACCACCCACATGATCTAATCATCATTTTGTCTACTTATCATTCGGTCTAATGACCATTTAGTCCACTATCCATTTGGTCTAGTTTTTATTTGGTCTAATCTCAAATAAGGCTACTATTTGTTTGGTCTATTTATCATTAAGTCTAATTTCCAGTTGGTCTAATTTCCAGTTTGTCTAATGCCCATTTCGACTAATACCCATATGGTATAATAATCATTCAATCATAAATAATAATCATCAAATGATGATTCAACCTTATAGATAGTAGATGAAATGGGTGTAGACCATATGAAAATAGACTGATTGAGTAAAAGACAAACTGGTGGTAGGCTAAAAAAAAATAAAAAAAAAAAAAAACATCTGGCTCTAAACAGACAAAAATAAATTCCCTGTTGCTTAAGACCCTATAGCAGTCAACATTTAAACATCATACATGCTCAAGGATCGTTCATATTTATTGTTAATAGTATTAAAGAAGGGCACTAACTCATAATCTCTAACACAGAGTTACCACCTTTCAGCCTCTCAACATACACTAATTTATTTTTTAAAGAATTGATTCCCCATTGCCGAACACCATGACAGTCTTCAACACTTTCAAACCTCCAGGCTCCCTGCCGAGAGCAAAAAGGCTCTAAACTTACATTCTTTAACATACGTAATGCCCTTGTGCCTCTCAACCTACGATATCGCGAATTAATTCCCCATTGCCGACCACCCATTGCATTCTACACCATCAATCTCCAGCCCCATTTGACACTCAATGAACATGAATAAGTGAACAATTAGACATTTGGGAGACGAGATAATACCAATTACCATGGCACTTTACCCTCTATGGCTCCTGCTGTTGTCGCCACAGACATTTTTTTTAATGCATGAAGTATTTGTGAATTTAGCGATAGGTCATTAAATATTGTACAATAATTGAAACACAATTGCAACACCATTAACATTTTGAAATTGCTGAAATTTTCTACCTCTGAAAATGAGTGTCTTAATTGCGACAGTTGCAAGTCATTTTCTGTGGTTCAGTAGAGTTGAGTTTACCAACGCAACTGTTCCCCGGGATAATCTGTTCAGAAGAGAATATTCAACTATCTGAAACAAAATGAAGGGGGTCTATGGGTATTATCTTCCTGGTTAGCAACAATTTCTGAAAAACAACTGCACCTGAAACAACTCTATTCACTGGGTTTCAATGTTTAAAAGTAAGTGAACAAGTCTTTAAAATGAAATTCTGATCCTTAATATTAATATAAAATTCAATGTTAACCTGATCTAATTAGTCCTCCGCGTGTCTTTGCATTTTGAAATGTCTTTGAATTGTTCAATCTCATTTACTCGACATTTTTCAATGTTTTTTATCGTTACTTTATCCTGTTATTGAGCAAGTTCTATGGAGCATTTAAAGCCTGCTCCCTCCAGCGCTAGCATCTGATACGGCGGCGGAGGAGAGGATAGCAAGACGTCATGAATAAAAGAATGATTGGACACAAGGGATGGAGGATGAGTAATGTCAATACCGCTCCAGTTCTGCCCTAGACACCCATTCTTACTGGCAAAGTAAGAACAATCTTCAATGGGTGTGAAAACACAACTATACGATTGGAAGAGTTTTACTGGAGAGCTCCAACACCGTACACTAAAGCACAGACTTCATATCAACAGTTATAATATCAATATAGTTTTTAACCAGTTTTACATTGAGAGCTAGATGTGGCAAACAGATGATAAATAGTGATGATGATGATAATGATGAGGATAAGGATGTTGATTAAAATTTTGATGAAAATTATGATGATGATGATGATGATAAAGATGAAGATGACAAAAATTGTGATGTAAATGGTGACGGTGATGATGATGATGATGATGAAGTGAGGATGGTGAGAATGATGATTATAATAAATTACATTTCCCATCCAAATGACCATCAGAGTCCAGTATGGGGGCACAATGATGATGAAGATGATGATTACAAATGATGTTTAATGAGTCCAGTATGAAGACAAATGAATTCAGCTACAGCATTCTTCAAGTACATTCTGGATAAGAACGCTCTCATTTATCAGTATGAACAGACCCTGTGGGCAGTCAAGACGTCTCCTCAAGACACAAAGCTCAGTTCTCTCTGGGTGTTGATGAAACTATACCTCAATCGTGTATAATTGTTTGATTTGTACAGGTTGAAACTGCATTTAAAGACAGTGTGGGATTCTTTTTACATTGAGAGAGCTGGAAATATTTTTTTTTTTGAAAGAGACTTAATAGCACTGCAGCCGTGTATTAACATTGTTATTATTATCATTATTATCATAATCATTGTCAATATTCTTTCAATGTTATTACCATAATTGTCACTATCATTATTACATTTACTTCATTAGAGTAGTAGTAGTAGTAGAAGTAGCAGAAGTAGTAGAAGTAGTAGAAGTAGTAGAAGTAGTAGTAGAATTAGTACTAGTGGTAGAAGTAGTAGTTCAAGCAGCAGCAGAAGTAGTAGAAGTAGTAGAAGTAGTAGTAGAATTAGTACTAGTGGTAGAAGTAGTAGTTCAAGCAGCAGCAGAAGTAGTAGAAGTAGTAGAAGTAGTAGTAGTAGTAGTAGTAGTAGCAGTAGTAGCAGTAGTATCGGTAGTAGCAGTAGTAGCAGTAGTAGCAGTAGTAGCAGAAGTAGCAGTAGTAGCAGCAGTAGCAGTAGTAGCAGTAGTAGCAGTAGTAGCAGTAGCAGTAGCATTAGCAGCAGCAGCAGTAGTAGTAGTAGTAGTAGTAGTAGTAGTAGTAGTAGTAGTAAGGGTAGTAGTATTGTTGTTATTGCATGTTGTTGTTATTAATGTTGTTGCTGCTGCTGTTTTTGTTGTTGCTGTTATTCATTCAGCAAATTGACATACAAAATACAATAGTGAGAAAGAACAAACAAAATCACGATGTCAACATCTACTGAAGACGGCAAGCCCAACCTAGAATACCAATACTCCACAAAGTACACCAAGTCCTTGGCACCATCTTATAAAGAGTTGTGATTGGTTCAAATCAATCGCAAAATGAAATTAATCACAACTCATAGATCTCTTTAAGTTGGCCTACACAGTTGCGATTGATTTTAAGTTGCGATTAATTTCAATAAATTGCAACTCTTTCTTATACAGGACCTTGATGCAAAATAGATCAACCCTTCGCATGATTTTTTGTACAAACCGTGACATGTATAAGATTTTCTTTGCCATGGTTTCCCACTGAATTCAACAAGGTCTTTATAACATAATTGACTTTTTGGCTAAGTACAAGAATTATAAACGGCTCATTAGGTAATTCAATTATTCGGGCCTTTCCTGAACCTTGTTAATATAATTGCAGGCCTGTGTACCGGCGTGTATGCACCTAGAAAACATAATCAAATTGTAATTGATTATTCTGGTGAATCAACGTGAGAGAATAATGTTTTTATTAAATTAATTCTAATGACATACTCAAGGCTGTAGCATATTTGTGTCACTGGCATGAATGCACATTATATATTACAGGTCTTACAGCCACACAGTACACAAACTGGCTGGGATCACAACCAGTATAGTCTAGTTTACTTTTAAAAAAGAGTAAAATTGTCTGTCAATAGAGCCAGAGTGTTCATTTTAATGCCCTTCTAGCTTAAAATAAATGAAATGAGGGTACTGGTATTAATGATTATCATTCAATCATTCATACTAGCTTAAAGAATAAATCTTTGATTTGATTTAATATGTAAGGCCAACGAAAAATATTTTAAAATAGAGAAATATATATGTTTCTGCAAAATGTTTATGGTTACGATCGAGTTTTGGATATGAACTGTTTATCCTGCAGTCAAATCAATGAGCNAAATCTGGTTAAGTGGTCATTAATCATGCATTCAATACAGACAAGATATGATCATGATATATAGCTGGACTGGAATCTTATTCATCCATTCACATTAGCAATGACCGGAAGCATTTCATTCATACCTTCGTCTTAGCACAGGGGTCTAATAAAATAGAAGATGTGTTCACAGCTAGCGAGCAAACAGTCTTCAAGAACTGAGTGATTCCTGTACCAAGACCAAAATTACTCAATTTATGTCACATAGTTTAACAATGCAAACTCCCCTTAATTGAACAAAAAAGAAGTAATTTTCCTGTTATTCTTGTTTAAAGGGGAGTTTTCCAACGGGATTTTTAGTGATGTACCATTTGCTCATAGAATATAGGGTTAGACTTGCATGGTGTTGGGTGAGGTCAAGGGCCAATATAAGGGGTAGGTATAGTAATGGGTCCAGGGTTGGAGTTACCATGGGCGTAAATCCTTACATAATACCTATTGTTCAAGGGGAATGATCTATTCATTCATCCCCCCTGAACAATAGGTAAGTAATAACACAGTCCAAATAACATACAAAAATATAAATTCAAGAATGGTATTAATTCAAGAATGGTAATGGATGATAGTGCAATACCAGTACTTTATTTGGGTAAAAGGGACAACTAGTTTTTGCCATCTTCACTGCTCAGGCAATGTAGTTTGATACTTCTAGCATGTATTCAAAATATATCTTAATACTGAAATGATTTCTTACGAGTTTCTTCTGGAGTTTCTTTTTGTCAATTATATGTTTACCATGACAACTGATATGACCGCCAAGAACATTATTTGTTTACCATGACAACTGATATGATAGCCAAGAACACCACAAAAGCTTTTGTTAACTTGGGTTGATTTGCATAATGTCAGAATCAACTATTAATTGTAGACAAACAGACAGTGATATAGACAGTGATACAAAATATAAAAGAAGGAAAGAGATATATCCTGAAGATATTGATTTGAACAAATCCTCTTCAATTCAGGATTGTTGTAATAAAATTGCAAAAGTAAGTTAATTGTACGATCTTTTTGTTTTAACCCGTTGACTACTGGCTGCTCTCATTTCCATAGGCTTAATACAGCGACCACCCGGTTCCAGTGGGCAATGGATTAATCTCCTATTGAGAGTCAGAAGGGCATAATTAGATCACATACTTTTATATAACACTCTTCTTGCTCTACACTTATGAAATAATAATAATAATCTGGATTAATATAGCGCTTAATACAGTATACACTACTAACATGACGGACAAAGAAAGAGGACAAAATATACAGTTCCTCAGGTAGACAAAGGAGCATCCCTTCACTGCTATTATGTAAAAATATGTAGAACAGGTGTCACATGATAGCAGTGAAGGGATGTTCCTTTGTCTACCTGAGGATCTGTATATTTTGTCCGCTTTCTTTGTCCATCATGTTCATAGTGATACCCTCTCTATGCGCTTTACAGTTATTATTTCCCGGTCATCATTCATTTACCAACAATGTGCACCATCTCCACTACCTAGGGAGTAATCATACAATATGGTCACGATGAGGGCATAGGCGAATACTAAACCAAATGCTTTCGGCATCCTACTGTGTCCCCATTTCTTTCTTGGGTATTGAGTGGCAAATGTAGATCAATGCCTTGCTAAAGGACATTAGTGCCATGTCGGGATCCAACCACAACTTTTGAGTTTCAAGTCAAGTGCTTAAACCACTCGACATGACACTTCTACTATATTTTGTGCAGAAATGTAAAATGCACATCACCGTTTTTACTATATGAAGAAACAAAGAGACTGCTTTATCCATCTACTAAGACGAGTTCTTTGTCATCATTTGTGTTGAATCTGTACTAGCTTCCCGTATACTGTTGCACACCAGCAATTGGCAACTATTCCATGTTGTTACCAGGTATGGGGTATTTTTAGCCCATGTGGCGGATCAATTAACACAACGAAATGCGCAACCCCGCAGACATGACATATTGGAATGGCATTCCAAGTGAAAACACGTATCTTTGGTTCCCGAACGACGCCTGCATCTTTTCATTCGAACCTACCCTCTCTCTTGGGATGAAAAACGAAATAAGCCGACAATCACGTGGGAGAACTGTCAAACTTTGAGAGAGGAAATTACTTTCTAATATCATTTCAAGATAATTACATTTCAGTAAAACATAGGCAGAAAACAAAATCAGTTGGGAGTTCTTTTTTACTTATAAACCTTATGTGAATGACAAATGCAGAAGTCAACAGATTTATGTGAACTTGAAGAAATGTGATAAAACGTGACCAACCAAAATGTCATGCCAAACAAGCTTTTCTGACCGTCCAAGTATGACCAACAAATTAAAATTCTTTCAGAGGGATGCAACGAAATACTCAGAATCGATAAAGCAAGTGTGGTCGATTTTAGTATTCCCAGCCCTGTTATTAGCATGAGGAATAGGTGGATGTAGCAAATATCTAGTAAAGTACATGAAGTGGTGAGGAATTTTTGCCCAGGAAAGCTCATGACGAGGTAAGGAAAGGTTTTTAATAAAGGAAATATGAAAACAAATAATGATAAGGATGATGAGGATGAGGATGATGGGATTGGGATGATGATGATAATGATGATGATAATATCAGTAAAAATAATTAAAACAACACAACAAATTTATTTCAAATGATTAAACAACAATAATAATAAAAGCAATACTGTTAAGAGAAGAAAAAATAACCAAACATGCAAGGAGGAATCGCACAATAACATTAAATAGCATAGAATAATGAAACAAACATGTTTTATAACAGTCTTTTGGTGAAGATAAAGCCAGACACCTAAATATGAAG
Organism: Hemicentrotus pulcherrimus; assembly: GCA_003118195.1. Lineage (NCBI taxonomy): Eukaryota > Metazoa > Echinodermata > Echinoidea > Camarodonta > Strongylocentrotidae > Hemicentrotus > Hemicentrotus pulcherrimus. The sequence continues at coordinate 99,319 of BEXV01000670.1, forward strand.
AACTTTACTATGACCATTATTGACTATTTAGACACATCACTTCCCCAAATTGTAGTCATTTCAAAACAAAATGAAAGAATAACCTGCTGAACTTGAGGAAAGAGATAAATCTAAATGAAACACAGGGGAAATGCATCCAATATAACAAATAAAATCACAACCTACCGATATTCAAAAAGTGGGAAATAGTAATAACCCCTTGCAAAGAGAAAAATAAAAATACTTCAGACAAGTGACCCACAATAATGCGACCCCAAAAGACAAGAGCAACCAACTGCCCACGACATGACAATTACATTGTAGGTATCCATGTAACACATTCTTTTGAACCCGCTTCCTATTGCTAAAGTATGACATATGGAATGTATTTCCAGGAGTATGAGTAACATGATCACAAACATATCTTGATGGAGTAAACATGATAATAAAAAGTATCTAAAAGGTATAGTTTAACCATTAATGTTTCCAGTTTTACAAATCTGAGATGCATGGCCCTAAATGTGTCATCAGTGTTTGTGATATGGTGTAATATTGAAGCCCTAAAACAATCGCGCTTCAAAATGATAAACAAGGGAAACACTCTCAGCGGTCTCGCCTGCATTACGCAATTCAATAAGATGAAAAATTGAGGTTGGAACATTATTTATAGGGTGGCCCATTAGCAGGCACCCCAAAAGGCCAGCCAGTCAGTCACTCAATAGTGTCTGACAGTGAAGTCTAGCAAGTAAATGGGTTTCCTTGCATAATTTGAATATTAGGACACTGCTAACGTTTAAATTTCACAGGTAGGACATACATGGCATATTCATAATTCCTGCAAAGTTCTACAGAATTTGATGTTGGCTGCAAAAGGGACAAAAGTATCTTTAAAGCATTATTTTAGCATCCTCTTTAAAAAAGAATTCTGTACAGTATTCATGTATGAAAATAATAGCAAATGCTACAAACACAATAAGAGCAATGAGGTCATCTGGTCATGTATTTCCTCATAAACCTATTTCATTAGATGACGGGATGACTCCTCAAATGATTAGACATGATTAGACATCATGAGTAATTTGCTAGTAATCTTACAGAATTATGGGAAAAGACAAAATGAAGATATGCACTTTGCAATGTGTAATTGATATCCTGGGAAGATATTTGTAGATAATTGAGAGTCACGGTAAAACAATAAGCCATAGATTTCCTGTGAAATATCCATCCGGAAATCTTAGCTTCCTGTCCCAGGCTAAAGAAGATATAGTCATTCTTATTACATTTTCTTCGCTGTTCTTCATTTTCTTTCGTTAGGTTTTGACATCTTCATTATAATTGTCAAATCTTACTGTAGTTACATGTATTTAAGGCACAGAGAGTCCATATACATGTATGCATTTCAATGATATACTTTGTTGAATTTTCATTTGACTTGAAACCCCTTTCCTATAATGACACACCCTTTCTCTTTCTCAATATCATCCCTTTTCATTTTTCTCAATTTACTCTTTCTCCCTCTCCCTCCCCCTCTCTCTCTCTCTTTCTCTCTCTCCCTCCCTCCCTCTCTCTATCCTCCTTCTCATTTTTGTTATAAGGGAGCGTTATGGCAATATATGAATTAATTTATTTATTTGCCAAAATGCAAAATGTTTTCCTTGCACGTACATATTGTCTGCTGGAAGGCAAAAATGTAAAAAAAGTACATAGATTAAAGCCCTTCTGGTTCTCAGCACACAATACATGTTTATCTTATAGGAGACAACACGTAATGCAAAGGCATTGATGTGAAAGTACACATGTACATGTATATGAATTGATTAAAGCCCTTCTTGCTCCCAGCAGACAACATTGTCTGTTTGGAGGCATATACTGTAGGATGTTTTGTCATGAACTTTAACACACAGCTTATGTCATTATAAATAACAGACAAGATAATCTTTGAGACATTATAGAAGTTGAATGTAAAGTTGAAAACATGGTTACTTTCAAGTTTTTTTATTACATACTACTAATACAGTATCGGTCGTACTTACACCACATCGAACGATGTAAACTGATACGTGTCTACTCTAGACTGCTTTCTAAGTACTGGACACAAATAGAAACATTCAGTTTCAAGTATTACATTAAGACCACCAAGAAGCAATAAGACACATCCCATCATTAAATGGTCTGTTTCGTTTAGAGTCCCTAAAAGGTTATAATTTCAGTCAGTAAGGGAATTGGTGGGCGTATTTAGAGAAATGGGGAAAAAATCATAAAAAGTTCTAAACTGAAAATTCAGCTCTGGAGAATACAGTCTGTCAAAAAATTAGTAAGCCAACACATTCATGGTAGCCACAAACTCCGCATCAAGTCCTAAGTATTTGTTACATCGACACACGTCTAAAATTCCTGGCAAGTGACCAACATCCCCCCCCCCCCATAAAAAAAGGGGAGGGGGCATTCTCATCTTTTTCAGGTAGCTTTAAAGAAAAATGGAAAAATGCCTAAAAGACAAATATAAAGAAAATATTTTATCATTATTTGTAAACTACATGTATATGTACGGAGAGAGAGTGGCACATAATGCCCCCTCAGCCTATCTTACCTGGTAGATAAAATACTACCTACACACACAAACAAAAAAATGATTTTACTTCTATTCTTTCATTATATTCTTTCAATGATCAACAAAACTCTATTGTGAAGCACATTTCATGAGCAAAATACTCTGAATCTCCAATGCATGTGAATTAAGAGATATTAAGATAAATATTCAGAGAATTAAATGTAGTTCAGTCGCACTCTGGGAAAATTGATTCCCATATCTCCTGGTACCAAGAGACCTAGGGTACGTTTATGCTCACCTCCTTCTGGTCAGAATGAGGCATTTGTTACGCGTTTAGTTCAAAACATGGTTGCGTCCTTTCTCATTTTTTGTAGAATCACAGAAAAACGGCGATCGTAATCGCTGATCGTAAACAAAAAAAAAAAGGTGCGTTCTGGATCGGCGATTCTGAGGAAGCATAAATGCGCAATCATTTGTAAACGCGTTTAAATGGGGTCAACGCACTGACCTCTACTGCAGACTCTGCACTGCATTTCTTTGGCTCCTCCTCTGAGCCAGAATAATGCCTGGAGGAGCAAGAGAAGTGAGCATAAACAGTACACCGTGAAACTGCGATTACGATGAGCGTTTACGATGAGCGTTTCAAATCCCTCATTCTGCCTTCGAAATTGAGCTTAAAAGCACCCTTAGTTAATGATAACTTACAAAACCCTTTAACCTATACATATAGATATACGTGTAAATCCTTTTTTTTCTAAATATAGATTTATTTTTCTCCAAATGAAATGATTAACCTTTAAAGGTACAGTACAGTACATACAGTTGCCAAATTTAGATTTCATAAAAATTCATTCTAAAAGATCAGAAAACTTCTAGTGGTTTGTAGAAATGAAAAACCAGCCTTTATACTTAAAATTCACCTTTTTTGTGTGAAATGGTGTTAACTGTATGTAAAAAAAATATTTGGGTTAATACCCCACTAGCTCTTGGCAAAGCAATTTTGAAGTATATTATTCATTGTTTGCCTCTGGAAAAGCAAAATAATCTCAATAATGATGGATAGAAGAAAGAAAGAATTTTTAAAGGCAAAGACAAAAGAAGAAAGAAGAGGAGAGAAAAGAAAGAAGAAGAAAGAAGAAAGAAGAGGAGAGAAAATGGAGGCCCGTGTAGAGAAGAGTCACTACCTTTACACGTTAAGAACCCACTGCACTATTCGTATAAGAGTAGGGGAAAACCCCGGTGTAGTGGTCCACCTGCACCCCCAGTACAAGTTAGCGGCATGCGGAATACCACCCTGCTGACTCCAAATTCAGAAGGTTCAGAAGGAAAGAAAGAAGTAGAAAGAAAAGGAAGGGAAAAAAGGGAAAAAGGAAGAATAAGAATAAAAAAAATAGAGAGAAAGAGAAAGAGAAGTAGAATAAGAACAACATTAAAGAGATGAGAAGTAAAAAAAAAAAAAAAAAAAAGAAAAAAAAAAAAAGAGAAAAAAAAAAAAAAAAAAAAAAAGGAGAAGAAAAAGAAGAGCAACAAAAATAACAACAAAAATGTAGAAGAGGAAGAAGAAGGAAATTAGATGTGCTTAAAGGAACAAGAAAATTAAAAGATGGAATGGAAGAGGTGAAAATGAAAATGAATAACGGGGGAAAATCTTTCTTGAAAACATTCTTTGACTTTATGAAGAGTGTTTTACTCCAAGTTCATCTTTAAGGACACTTAAAAATCTGACCTTTCAAAATTATTAGACATTGATTTATCCCCACCCTTAACATTTTCAAATATCAATTTTTCTGCCTTGTCTAATTTTCTCAACTTAAAAAATTGCTTGCAAGGTTTAAAAAAGAAAGATATTCATGCTTGCTAGTCATCCCAATCTGACATTTAAATTAAATTTAGTTACTTATTCTCTAGAGAATTAGATTTGCCAATCAATATTTGCAGAAAACCAAACCCACATTAGAAGCAAATAAAGACTTGGGCAAAAAAGTGCGTGGTTCTATCCATTTGAAAATGTTTCTATTAAAAAAACTTATTTTAACTACATTGAATATTTGCATATGTTCTCGGTAACAACTCTGTAATCGATAAATAAAAGGGGCAGAAAGACCTATTCCGTATCTAGACAGAAATATGTAATGATAAATTTTGCAGTGGGTACATGTTTCTCTTAATTTACCAACATCAGTCAAAACCATTAAAACCACAAATGTTCATCAATTCTATCTCACTAAATGCTTAATATTTGAAGGAAAAAAAAAAACTTATTCATCTCCACTCTTACCATTCAAATAAAACATACAACTTGGCTAAGAAGTTAATGACATATAGATTCAACATTCATTGCAACCTCATTTCACAATGAGCATCCCCCTTTCCTATGACATAGATAATTGGAAGAGGCATTTGTTTTCATCAAAGTCTATCTCTGAGGAGTCAAACACTCTATTAGTATCCCTTCAGATACGAAGGTGAGGGCAAGATAGGGCCCACTACTTGCCAGAATTAGAAACCCATCACTCTGCATCAATTCAAACTACCAGAGTCATATAGCTATTTAAAAATAGAGTTGAGTTCTGGTCATGTGATTGCATTGTGAAAGAAACGATGTGGAATCTATCAGAAAAGGTTGATCATCTAGTATAGAAGGATTTGTGTGTATTGCAAGGTTCTGGAATCATCAAAATGATAAGAAATTTGGCCAAATCTTGGCAAAGTTACAAACACTGTACACAGAATGATGTATATGGGACTACACGAGCACATGGCGAAAAAAACCTACCCCCGATTTTTACGATGTTTCATGTCATATTTAGAATATGAAGGCATTTGAAGAGCCATGCTTTTCAGGGAACATGTTTAATCTGATGTTCTTCCACCCTTGCATAATAACAATGATAACGCTCACAAATTATTTTTTACCTCTTCCCAGACCTCAACCTTCTCTTTAAATTAATACCCTTTTCCTAGTCTGAATGTCTTATTAACAAAAAGCATGATGCACAAGTAATGTTCCGATTGAAAACTCATTGAAGAATCAGGGTTCGGCTCTACCAGTTCTAGTCTAAACGTCACATCGTATGAAAATACTATCATGAGCAGTGATGATTACCCATCTGTTGCCTCAATTTACTTCCTTCAAAACTAGTTTTCTTTATACGACCATTTTGTTATCAAGTCTAAACACCCCTTTCGCTATATGACAATCCTTTAAACGTTTCCCTAGAAACATTTAAAAAGAATCTGAAGTCATACATGTTCACATGTTATTTTAGTTAATTATTGAATGTACATGCACTTTTTTTTCTTCATTTTTATCATTTTTTCCCCTTCTTTTTCCTTCCCCTTCTCATTTCTCTATGTATCTCATTCTAATTCTATCCCTCTGCGCCTCAGAATAGTTTACTAGATCGATGGTGCATAATAAATGCTGTATTATTATTATTATTCTTTATACAAGTTTCATATAAATTTCCTTTAGTATGAACTGGCCATCAATCAGACAGCGTCTTGATCTTCATCCCAAGGGGCTCAAGGGAGTTTGGGTAAGTTGGCATTTCATGGGTAAGACATATCACTGGCAACGTAATCACCTACTTGGTGCAACAAGCCAGAATCTTGATACAAGACATGCTTGAAGCAAAGGAGGGAAAGGCAGTAATTATCTGATTTCCATGACAAAATTAGCATGGTTTCCCCCTTCAATGGACTGATTCAAAGAGTTATGAAGACATCTCTAATACGTCAGTCACATCGCCAGAAAGTCAAAACCAACTCAAAACTGGCTCAATATAACCAACAAACTTTATTCCTTAAGGGTTAATCACTGCTTTGTTTGGTCTTTATTCAGTCTTGTGTCGTTGGTGTGAATGTGGTATATGTAAGACTTGTAATTTACCCTTTTATTGAGTGAAACCAGTCCAAAAAGTGAGTGAGAATGGGGTCAAAGAGGAGCTTAGACATGTCTTGGGGCACCTCAAGAATTAGGCCTGCCAACATCAGCTAGAGTTTGCCAAATAGCCCGCTATTTCTGATTCGGGAAATTAGCCCGATAACGAAATGGCGGGCTATTTGGCTATTTGCTCAGGAAAGCTTAGCAAGATATCTAAGGCTAGTTGGCAAGATAGCCTGCTCTTGACACAGAAAGATATAAAGTATTCTACCTACCTTTTAGTCTCAACGCCATATAGCAAAATGGAGTAAACAGATCAAACCTTAATTTTGATTTCGGTGTAACTGGGGCCTACATTCGGGACAGCTCTAGGGCTATCTTTAAAGAAACCTGTCTCACCTGGATCTCTGAAGGTTTTTCTGTGTAACACAGCACTTTAATCAATAATTGGAATGAAACTAAACAGATAACCTTATAGTGCACTCTGTGAGATAGCCTTTCTAACTGTCTTATTAATCTCACGGAGGAAGTTTTCAGTGTCAAATTAGCAGGCTGCAGATCGTAAAGAGTCAATCTTATGATTTCCTTTTCCTTGCAGGCACAGAAAATCTCTTAAGTTATCCATATTCATACCACCTTCCTTTTTACGAGGATGATCTCAATTCTGAGGGACGTTACTTGTCATGACCTCTATTTCTGCTCATTCTGAATCTGATGAAAATTTTAGGTTCATGTTGCTGCAGCTACTAATACTACTAATACTACTAACAATAATAATAATAATATTAATTATACTAATAACAATATTGTAATAATAATGATATTAACAATGCTTAATACTAGTATTTTGAACATTGATTATAATAATATCATTATAGTAATAACAATAATACTGATTATAATTATCATAATCATAGTAACAAATAGAGTGCTTAAACCCAATGTTTCTAATTGCATACCTGCTATATCCCCCTAGCTTTAGCCAAGCGACCTGAAAAGAAAATCTGTCTCTAAGCATGGATGCTTAAAAGTTGTAGCAATTGATTCATCATGCAATTTAAATGCATTAAAGTTTTTTATCCAGAAAATTAAAAAAATAACTTTCAACCTAATTACTAAAGAGATGTTAATCATGCATAAAACATGTTTAATGTGATTGCGAACCAATATAATAATTCCATACTTTCAAACTGTTAAAGATAATATGTATTAATTAATTTATTTATCAACTATTCTTAATTTTGGAAACTGTCGGTAATTTCTTAATTGAAGCTTATTATGCTCACCCTCTTACAACGAACATCACTTATGAGTCCTTAGAATAACTGTGGACTTCAAAATGGCCACCATGCATCCTTGCTCTCCACCACAAAAAAATCAATAAATTTTACATCAAGCGCCTCTAGAAATGGATTTGTGGGTTTCTATTAAAAAGATAAGTGACTTTCGCAGCTATATCCCCCAAGTTCATGTAAACACAGAGAGGGAGTATGTGAGATCTGGCAGTGAACTTAAGTGCATCTGCATTCATTCAGCTGTGTGACCTGATTATTTCAATGAAAAAAATATACATCTCACAAGTTTCAAATCACATTGAATAGCTCGAATGAAAATTTAACCTTGAAAGAAAACTATTCTAGAGGAGAGCAGACAAATCTGAAAAGTAGTCTGGTGAAAGTTTGAATAAAATCAGACAAAGATGAGAAATTTATTATTTTTGAAAGTTGCAATCACTATAGGTATGGGCTCTTCAAGTTGGCTGAATAGGTAATGTCTCTGTGATGTAGTGTCGGAAAACTTTACCATTTGTTTCAACACACAAAATGTCTATACCAAATTTCACTTTTTCAAAAATGTATGACTCTGGAGGGTCTTTTCTTTTGAGAGGACCTATAATAATATGCTATCCATATTGACCAAAGGGAGAAGGCAGTTAATAGGAAAAAAACAGAAATTCATGATATTTTTGTACGCTAAACAGGAGAGTTATTTGCTTCGACGTCACAATCCACTAACCAAAGTTACCAAACCGCCAATCTAAGATTCAGACAAAAACTTGGTGATCTCATATTTCAAACAATCCATTTCAATCTTTTGCCACTAAGATTCTTTATTTTTCCGCTTTCATACAAATCAACTCATTACAGGGGTTGGATTACTTCTATCAATTTACAATTCAAGTTGTTTTGTGTACCGGTAATCATAGCCACTTTACGGTAATTAACTTCCGTACATAAATAAGCATCCTCTACGTTCTTAACTCAATGACAATGAAAAATAGGGTTGATATCATATAATAAAATGACCTGGGAATAAAGCAGTCTGCAAGCTTTACAGTCCTTTCTTCGATCATGAGATACAAGATTCATACAACATGATGTACTGCATACAGTCTGTTGAGAATCAGAACGGCATTGAACCTGTGTTACTGTGGAAATAGTATGGTAAGTTAAAATGCCTTTATGACTCTCAGCAGATGAGCAGGTCATTTAATAGCATCTGAACTTTGACCCTCTTCACAAACTAATAACATTCTGAGGATAATCTTTTGAGAGCAAGACTGATGCCCCATCAACA